>PVIW01003123.1:0-182065 GCA_004026585.1 Noctilio leporinus | reverse complement strand
GTTCTGTTTTGCTTGTTGTTAGTTTTGCTCATTATTGTCCCATAATGGGTGAGATCATATGATATTTGTCCTTCACTGACTGGCTTATTTCACTAAGCATAATACTCTCCAGTTCCATCCATGTTGTTGCAAAGGGTACAAGTTCCTTCTTTCTTTCTGCTACATAGAATTCCATTGTGTAAATGTACCAAAGTTTTTGGATCCAATCATCCACTGATGGGCACTTAGGCTGTTTCTAGCACTTGGCTATTGTAAATAGTGCCGCTATGAACATAGGTGTGCATAGGTTCTTATGAATTGGTGTTTCAGGATTCTTTGGGTATAGTCCAAGTAGTGGAATTGCTGGATCAAAAGGCAATTCCATTTTCAGTTTTTTAAGGAAACCCCATACTGTTTTCCACAGTGGCTGCACCAGCCTGCATTCCCACCAACAGTGTATGAGGGTTCCCTTTGCCCCGCATCCTCGCCAACACTTGTTGTTTGTTGATTTGCTGATGATTGCCATTCTGACAGGTGTGAGGTGGTATTTTAATGCAGTTTTAATTTGCATCTCTCTGATGACTAGCGATGTTGAGCATTCTTTCATATGCCTCTGGACCCTTTGTATATCTTCCTCAGTGAGTTGTCTGTGAACCTGGAACCTTTTGGTGTACAGGTTGATGCTCCAACCAACTGAGCCACCCAGCCAGGGCTGAACTCACACTTTTAATACAAACTATTGTTCCTTTGTAAACAGCTGACTTAAAAGTAGACAACCATTTGAATTGTGTATTCAAATCTGGAGGAAATGTAAAAATGATTTCACAAACCTTGCATCCTTAGTATACTCCAACATTACTGAATGAGGGTCACCACAAGATGTGGCTTCACATCCCACTACAATCTAAAAAAAACATAAAACAATTAGTATATATCATTAATTAGAAATCCCATCTGTCCTCCTCATGACTCTGATGAGTACTCAAAAACTATTCATAGAAGTTTTTACAAAGCAGCCTCCTAGACACCAAGAATATATTCTTTTGACTTCAGCTAAACATGTGCAATTATGTATGAAGATGAAAATTAAGGTTAAAAAAGTACTATTCCTATTTACTTAATTAGTATAACATATTAATCATAAATTTGGAGAATGTAAATTAGCCAAAAGGAAAGTAACATTTGGAGAATGAATGGAAAGAAACTCAAAGTATTACTGGTTCAAAACATTTTCATTGCTAGCCTAATCCTTGATATTACTATTTTTATTTGTAATTAAAAATAGCAATTTTTAATGACTTAATATTCTTTGGGTTTTTTCCATTTCTGTATGAATAAAGCTTTCCATATTATATGTGATTAATTATTTGAATAATCAGTAATGCATGAATGCTATAAAAATTCAGTGATTCAAATTTAAGTCCTAATCATCTACTTAATCAACAAGTCCAATTTCAGGGTTGATACTGGAGAAGGTTAGTAATAAAAATTTCAGGCCATACACTCATGAATAAAATAACTATGGCTTCAGAGAGAGAATACAAAGCAAGTTCTAATAATGGAACTAGAAATCATAAAAAAATTATAAAAAGTGTTATGCTGCTTCATAAGAAGGAGAGATTGTATTTAAGAAATGATAATTATATGGCATGATAGAGATACTAACTATTGCTATACTGGCAATCATTTTATGGAATATAAATGTATCAAGTTACCATGTTATACAACTTAAATTTACATAATGTTATATGTCAAATATATTTTAATTAAAAAATTCATCACGTAGGGTGCATGTGAGCTGCCCTGAAGCATAGGAAGAGTGTGAGATGCAGAGACAGGAGAAAAACACTTAAATAGAAGGACTGAGTTTGGCAAACCATGACATGTAATCTAGGGTGTTTGGTCTTAATTAGGTAGGCAATGAGAAGTTGTTACAGATTATGAGCACTGGAATAATTTGCTCAGAGCTGTGCTTTGTGAAGACCAACCTGACTGCACTGTTGAAGACAGGTGGGAGTGGAGAGAGATTTGGAGATTTGGGGTGGAAACACTAGTTAATGGACTATTGATTTATTAGGGCCAGAATGGAGGTGGTAATAGTGCAAACAAAGAAGAAGATGGGATGGGTGCCAGGAACATTGAAAAATCAAATTAAAAGGATGCAGTGAATGATTAGATGTAAAAAGTGAAAAACCAAAGACTACTTTAAAATTTAAAGTTGGTGAATGAGTGCAAGGTAGTACCATTAATAGAAACAGGAAGATCAGAAAGAGGAGTTGGTATGGGAGAGAAGATAAAAAGTTCACTGTTAGACATGCTGGGTTGAGATGCCAATAAGACAAAGGTGTGGAACTGTATACAGGGTATTAAAATACTGAATTAATTGTGGTGACTGAGTCAAGGTTGGCTACGATAATTTGAGTTTGTCTTACAGATATACCTGAAGCCAGGGATGAATGAAATTCCCAATGGCAGAATGTCTACAGTGGGAGAAGAAAGATGAGGAAAAGTACTGAGAAATGTTGACATTTAGAGGGTTGAAGGAAGAGAAGGAGCCAAAGAGGAGACAGAAGTAGGCATAAAGAACATAAGAAGCCCTAGCTGGTATCCCAGTGGATAAGGTGCCGGCCTGCCAACCCAAAGGTTGCAGGTTCGATTCCCCAGCCAGGGCATATAACCAGGTTGCAAACCAGGTCTCCAGTCAGGTCTGTGGCTGGAGGCAGGTGAAAAGCAACCATACACTGATGTCTCTCTCCCTCTCTGCCTTTCTTCCTTCCTCTCTTTCTAAAAATAATGAAATAAAATCTTTAAAAAACAAACAAACAAAAGAACATAAGAGGAGAACTGACAAGAACCCAGAAGCGAAAGGGAAAGAGAATGTCATGGGCTTCAGAGGGCAAGAACAACAGTGTCAAATGGTACACAGAGAAAAGGGAAGATGAGGAATGGATGAAAGCTGGTGACTCTAACAGCATTTAGAAAATCTATGGTGACTTTAAAAAATGTGGTTTTAGTGATAATTGAATACATTTCTGGGGACAAATTTAATAAATTTCTGGGGACAAATTTCTTAAAACATACTGATTTGGTCAGAGGATAAAATGTCACTTTCTTTAGTTTAAGGTTGATAGAGGCATCAAAAGAGGAGGCCCCAACAATTTACATCAAATATGATGACTTTAATATGGGCCACAGTATGGGCACGGTGTATGATCTTGAACATATTTCATGCCACTAAGTTAAAGATAGTCCTGAGAGACTGGTAGCATTTGGGGAGCTTGCTCTCCCTTTCTTCTTGGAAGGAGAGTTTAACATAGAGCTGAAGAAAGAGTGAATACCCTTTTGTCCAACAGATCTCAGTTTTTCTACCTTAAAAAAAAAAAAAAGATTTATTTATTTATTTTTAGTGAGGAGAAAGAGAGAAAGAGAGGGAGAGAAACATTATTATGTGGTCACCTCGTGCCCATTCCCAACTGGGGATCTGTCCCACAATTCCAGCATGTGCCCTAATGGGGAATCAAAACAATGACCCTTTGGTTTTCAGGCCAGCACTCAATTCACTGAGCCACACCAGCCAGCGCTGAGTTTTTCCATCTTAAAAAAAACTGAAACTCTGCATGCATTAAACAATAACTCATTTCTTCTACCAACTGTCAATACATTTTTATTGCTGCTAATAAGGATTCTTACTGTTAACCATCATTGTAGCCCTTTTTAAATAGAGGCATTAGAACAACTAATGTTTGTCTTTAAAGTGATTTAATAATAAAGTGCATTTCTGGCCCTGGCTGGTGGCACAGTGGATAGGCACTGGCCTGCGAACCTAAAGGTTGCTGGTTCAATTTCCAGTCAGGGCACATAACCAGGTTGTAAGCCAGGTCTTCAGCCAGGTCCATAACTGGAGGCAGGTGAAAGGCAACCATACATTGATGTTTCTCTCCTTCTCTGCTTCCCTCCCTTCTCCATTCTCTAAAAATAATAAAATCTTAAAAAAATAAAGTGAATTTCTGTAATTTCCTTTCTTTTAGTGTGTTTTGCATGATAAGGACATCAATTGATATTGCTTTATCTTTCTCTCTATATTACTGTTAATTATGTCTTATGTTTTCCTTTGCATCCTTCTATATAAATAAATATGCCCTTAAAATAACTGAGAGGACTTTTAGCATCTTTGAAGGTTTGGAAGTTCTAACTGGGCTAATGTACAGGTTTGTGTTTGTGTCACAGACAAAAGGAAAATGGAAAGACACAATAAAAAAGGATAAACAAAAAGCAAAGTGGCTTGATATAAGAAACAGGCGTAGAATAAGAGGGGGGCAGTGACATAAAGAGAGCGAGACTGGCAGAAAGAGGGACAGGCAGAGGAACTTTAGCTTTTTATTTCCAGGGTTTGAGAAAGTGAACCCCAGATTACCTATTGGAAACACAAAAATAGTTACACTTCTTCCTATGTTCCAATATACTTACAGATTTTATATATGCTCAAATAATCCTACGTGATAAAGGCCTTTTGTGAAAGATTACTTCTTTTACTCATAAGATAAAGTCTCATAATGAAATTAATCATTTCTTTATACTTAAACAAAGAAGCATTCTCTCTACATCCCGCCCCTAAACAATGGCGTTCACCTTTTGTTTGGAAGAGCCACTTCTCCTTACCTTAAATTGCATCATATACCCTGGCTGTATAATGAGTTCTCTGGAGGAGAGCACATTGTGGGTCTTGTCTTTCTTTTTATTTGGCCAGTAGAGGTGGAAGGATGGGTTACCACAGAATCCTGCTGTCCTTACTGCATTAGGGTAAAAACTCCAGTTTTCTTCATGGGAAGTGCCTTCTGTTAAGGTAAATTGTACGTTATTCTTTTGAACTGATTGGTTTATTGCTGAATTACCTGAATGCCTGTGCTCTAGTTATTTGCTTACCCTTTAAGATTTATTCTTATTTTATTTATATTGGCATAAATATAAATCCAAGATGAGAAATCAAATCTAGAAAAGATTATTAACTGCTGGTACTCTAATTATTCCCCAACTTTTAAAATATAATTGCTGATCTGTGTAATTTTCATCATTGCAAAATTATTCTTGGTATGCTTTTAAACCAATGCAGTGTATATCTCTGCAGTACAGAAACTCCTAGAGAAAATAATTTATTTGGGAGTGTTGAAATTTCAAATTACATTTAGAGCTAGACATTTTGTCTTAAACAGGATTTATTAAATTCCCAGTTGACATTTCAATAAGCCGCTAACCTTGAAGATTTATAAACCACTGGGCAAAACAATAGGTAACATTTATTGAGCACTGAATATATGCTATGAACTCTTCTATAGGCTTTTCATGTGGTAATTCATCCAAAGACATAAACAGGGAAATGGCTCACAGGAAAGACTGTTCAATGTCTTATTTCTTACCATCATCAAAAGTGTCAACCAGTTGACTAGGATTGATTTCTGCTCCACCAATTAAAATGTTGTCTAGTGCCCACTGAGCACGCTCCACCCCGGAGACCACGAGTCCATTGCTGATCACAAAAGGCTGCCACCAGCGAAGTCGAGTTGTGTTGGTGAGGGCATCCTCAGGAAGAAGAATGTAGTCATGCCTAACAGAAATGTATTTCTGATAATCCATCTCATGGAGCAAAGTCCAAGTAATTCCTATAATAACAAATAAATCAACATAGTAAGATATCTGGTGAAAAAAACCCCGCAACTACTGAAAGCTTCCCCCTAAAAATCTTCAACCCGACAATGAGAATTGATTTCACTGACTTTAATATAAATGCTCACCACGATAAATATTGTTGGGAAATGAAGCTGATGTTATGAGGGGAAGGGTATTAAGAAATACTTGGTCAAAAATAAAAACTCTAAATAAAAATTATATATTTTCTGCGATTAAAATTTTGTTCTAGATTCCTACATGCAATACTTATTATGAATAATGAGAAACATCCAAGTTAAGCATTTTAAACTCTAAGTATTTAAAAATATAGCTATTGTAATTCTATGCAATTTGTGGTTCATTGGACTGATATGAAATTTCCCTCTTAACAACTGATAAAACTGTAAGTGGGAAGTTTAAATTGCTTATGAAAATACCTTTCAAATACCATAAATTAATTTAGGGAGATCTATTTATCTGCTAATTATTAAGGACATCTATCTATCTGCTATAACTGATTTTCTAAAGGCCTCATGTGGTATCACTACTTCAAAATAATGAAACAAAATTTGATGAAAACAGCATATGACCCACTCACAAATTCAGACTATCTTCTTTCACAATTAGTAAAGTGTTCTTAAAGATTCTCTTAGCATTTATTACATGCTATTCACATGGAAACTTTTAAAAACACTTTAAAATGTTTTAAAATTATATTTTACTTGGAAAAGTATACAAAAATTTAAAAAATTAATTAAAAATTGTATCATTTATAATCTAGTTTCAGTTAAGTAAAGAGATTATTTCCTTTGTTCATAAACTTTGGAGCATACTTATTTAACATTTTATTTAATTTTTCCTTAATTAAAAAAATTAAAATTACAGTTGATATTCAATATTATATTAGTTTCAGGTATAAAGCAGTTGTTGGACATTTGTATACCTTATGAAGTGACCCCTTGATAAGTCTACCCCCACTGACACCATACAATTTTTTAAATGTGATTTCTCGCTTATCCCTTTTTCTTTGGTAGATTTTGCTAACACAGAAGTTACATGTATGGAATGTGTAAGACAACTGAGATTCGCAACTTTCTCTTTGTAACTTACACTATTTGCCTTACAATGTCAGCAAAGCTTTGCATTGACTTTTTCTGAGGGGCACTGGATGGAATTTGGGAACCTGCTACAAGATATGGCTTTCACCCCTGAAATGTACCTCCATCCGTAGAGTAGTCCAACAGCACGCCTTCTTTCCGGCAGATGGGCCGATGGCAGGAGGTCATGTTGTTCTCACTGCCAATGCGCCCCCAGTATTGCAGGAATCTGAATGAAAGCACATTATTATCCATTAGAATAGTTATCTAGAACAAACAGTCTGTCTACTCAGGTCCTGGACAAAAACGTCTTCCATGTGTGTTTCTTGCTTTGGGGCCAATTTGCTGAATTATGATGAAAATAACCCCAAACTGACTTACTTTGCTCCTCTGAGATCCAAATCTTGAGTAATAGCTTGTCTCACAGTGGATCCACCAAAATAGAGTGCAGTGTCCTCGGCAAGAATCCCACACTCGGTACAAGTACTCCCACCCTCTAATGACATCCATAAATCAGGCTTGATCTCTTCACTGTCAAAGCGTTCCTTGAGAAAAGTCTGGGGAAAAACAGGAAGTGGCATGTGGTTAAAAATAACCATTTCAGATCATGATTTCAGATAACAACTATGTATAGATAATATGGAATTACATCTTGGACTTTAAAAAATTAGAGCTGATTTTAAATGCTTTTCCAAAGATATTTAAAAGAAGGTAGCTTCACAATGTTCTTTTTTGTCCTGAGTAAAGATCATTTACACTTAAATAATGTTCAGTAATTAGAATTTCAAGTTTAGAGAGAACCTTAAAACAAGTATCAGGTTGGGTAGGTCTATTCCTATTTAAAAGTTACTTAAGCATTTATATGAGGCCTGTCCAGAAAATGTCCAGCCATTGTTAATATAACAAGAGCAGTTTGTGCAGCACTGCTGTAACCTGGCAGCCAGGGAGAGTGGACTGGAATGTGCATGTGTGAACAATGATGGCTTCACTGTACTAGTCAGTGCGAGTGATAGATGCCATTGAGTGAGCATGTGTACGGTGTGGTCATCACATTCAAAATGACTGAGCAAGTAGAATGGTGAACCTGCATCAAATTTTGGTTTAAGCTTGAACATTCCTCCATGAAACTATCTGGATAATTCAGAAGGCTGTAGTTAGGGGCAACTGATGATTGGCAGCTTCATCACGACAATGTGCCTATTCATGCACCATGTCTAGTGCAGTCTTTTCTTTCTGAATATCAAATCACCCAGGTGACTCAGCCCTTTAACAGCCCATATTTCGTACCCTATGACTTCTGTTTTTTCCCAAAATTAAAATACTTTTGAAAGGGAAAAGATTTCAGGAAAATATGATGGGGCAGCTGATGTGACTGGGAGAACTGTGTGAGGTCCCAACGTACCTACTTTGAAGGAGACTGAGGCATCATTGTCCAATGTACAATGTTTCTTGTATCTTCTTCAATAAATGTCTCTTTCATAGTACATGGATGGATACTTTCTGGACATACCTTGTACTCCCAAATTGTTTATTTACATGGTATATAAAGCTACAATTGTAATTTATTATAATATTATGAAATGCACAAAGAAACAAAAATTCAAAGAAGTAAGATAAAGTATAACAGATATGCTAGCGCTTTTTCTATCAGGAAGGTGTGACCTTCCCTTGGAGACTGCTTGAGGCAACCAAGACCCTTCAGTTTGTAGCACAGAGTGAACTAGGGATGTCTATGTGGTTAAGTAAGGATATTTGAAACCAAAGTTTTCCATATGAAGTCAAAAGAAAAATCAACCTTGGGGGGCAATTTGAAAGACTTTTCATATATTTGTCAGAGCCAAGATTCAGGACAATGGGGAAAAGTACTCAAAATATAGAATAAAATATTTTTCTTTGGTCTTCAGTTTATCTTTTTAAGTAAGAATAACCAAGAACCAGGAATAGTCTATTTTCCAAAGAGAGTAGATAATTAAATATTAGGGTGCACTATTGCTACATTTTGTGTAAAAATTATTTTATCCCCTCACATCATAGAAGGTATTGATTATTCATTTTCCCCATAGTATATTCATTTTTTCCATGATACAGTTTTGCATTGAGGCACCCAATGTTTTATAATGGTAGAACTATATCATATAAATAATTTGTGAGAATTATAATTATAGTAATTATATGGAAAAACTGTATACCTTTTCACTTATTTAAGAGAGTTATCTAGTTTCTATCTTACTGCATAGTTAAAATAATTTAAATATACCCTCCTTAAACTTAGAACATAACCACCATATACTATGGTTAAAAGTGTGTAGTCATGTGTGAATCTCACCTTACTTCACTGATGTTAGCAACTAAATGCAATTTTAGAAAAGGAGGTTTATCTGTAAGAACTCTATAGAGTCAGAAGACATGGATCATTAACCATGTAAACTCTCACTAGAAAGATTTGAATGAGTGCATAATATAGATTTGTACAATTTCTAATGCAACTGAAAATGCTAATGAAATTTGCATGTTGAGAAAAACTAATTTTTAAAAATTTATTCATTACCTGTGATTATGTTCCTTATGGTATCATCTCATTTATAACAAATAGACTAAAAGCTTCAGATGGAAGTGATCATTGGTCTACTTTTATTTTTTTATTTAACAGTTCCAAAGTTGTTGAAATGATATGGAAAAAACTGACAGAACAGGTTTTGTTTACATTGTTTGCTCCTTATATGTTTAATTTCAATCATTGTGCTTTTAGTTTAGACATTATTCTGTTATCGGAATGACAAATGCACTATAGTTGTTCACAGAAGCAGAATGCCCACAAGGCAACTGTACGTGCTTTGCATAGTAAATAATAATATAGCAGCTCAAGTTTCCAAGAATAACCTCTTTATTCTTAATAGACAACCACATTTCATTAGTTGTCAAATAAGAACTGAATCTTCTGAGCACAAATTTAGGCACTGTTGAGTTCTTTTTGAAAATTTTTTTGTGATAATGTTACTTGCTTTATTTCATAACAATGACAGTCTTCTCCTTCTACACTACATTGCCTGAAAAAGTGATGTAAAGGATGCTTAAAACGGACTTTATGTAAAGAGTTTGCTCAAAAAAACAAATAAATAAATAAAACAGAGTATTAATGTTCTTTAATCCATCTAGTTTGGTGTTTTATGAATTAGGTAAATTGTACTAGAACTTCATTCTAATATACTTGTATCTAAGAAACCTAAGACACAATTTTTAGTTTCCATCTAAAGGGTTTATTTATTCAGGGGCTCCAAAGAACATTGTTATGAATTATTAGTCTCACTCTTAAGTCGGTTCTTAAGGCAGGGACTAGAATGTGGGTAAATGCTCTCTGTCAGGGGCTTTAACATTACCTTCAGAGGATGACTCAGGTAGCAGTTGGGCCCAAAGTATCCTGGATCACAGATGCACTGTTCCCTTAAGCAATCTCCACGGCCTCTGCAGTTGTCCAGGCACCCAGGGCCCAGGTAGAAATTATCAATTGCCCATTGCATGTCTGAGTACTTCTGATAGAACCTCAACCTTACTGGACTATCAACAACACAAAAGCAAAGGAGTGAAAAACAAAAGTTAATTCTGCTCAGATTCATTTTCCTGCATGTGCATTCAGTGTGCCAGAGACATTTAAGACAATCTGCAAGGATGAAATGGATTACTAAAACATGTTTTCTGACTGACATTACTTTTCTATTTCTAGTCATGGAACTTGAGAGCCAGTGTCATTTAAATTTTATAATATGTGAGCCAACTTGTAAAGCACAACAGAAACACAGTGAAATCTCTATTTTAAGCAAGAGGACATTTTAAAACACCAAATTATCATAAACCATGTTGCTTGTGAACTGGAGGCCAGTGACTGCATTGAAATTTAGATTCATTAATTGCATTTTTGAAATTGTACCGAAGGGGAGTGAATCCTGTGACAGAACCTTGTCAGCATATACCCAGCCCTCAGGTGGTTGGGAAACAGAAACTTCTGAATTCCCCAAAGATAATCGATATTCTCAGAGTAACTATGCTAATTAGAAAACAAATTTGAAAGGGTTATATTAAAGGACATTTTCCTGAGATTTTAATTTCATCATTGTTCTTCTCTGCCTTCTGGGGAAAATACAAACCTCATAATTAACCTTATATTCAAATACTCCACACCATGCTGGTGTTAAGAGTCCAAAGTATATGAGGAAACTTTATGGGGTGATAAAATGTTCCTTATCTTATTTCATGTGGGGGTTACATGGGTTACACAATAGTAAGAGCCCACTGCAGTAAACAATTAAGGAATGTACACTTTACTGAAGGCAAATTATACTTCACTATATAAAAGAGATAGCAGGAGGGGAAAATGAGGCAAGGACATCATGGTGGCTCCTCAGCATGCATTTTACCTTAGATGAGTCATACGAGATAATAATCATAATATAATTCCCTTAACTACTGACTGAGTCAGGAAAGGGCATTCTTGAGTTAATTTCTACAGATGGGATGCAAGGAGGTGCTTGCTTTGGCTCCCTTTGAAAGAAAAGCAATTCTTTCTCTCCCACTGAACATAGGCAAGAATGCATCCTGAAAATCATTGATGTTCAGGGGAACCAGCGTGAAGGCTGAGTATAGCCAAGATGTGGATAGTGGAAAAAAGGGTTAACAATGTCCTTGAAGACACTGTTGAGCTTATGAATCGACTAATCCAAGAATCCATTTATCTTTGGATTTTTTTTATTACAGATATAATAATTTTACTTTTAGTTTAGCCAGTCTGAATTGGGTATTCTGCTGCCTGCAGCTGAAAGCAACCTGAAGTAGCTTCCTAGCATGTTAACTGACTAGCTGTTCAGATTTGTTCCAGAGAGCTGTGAATGCTTATGTAGTAAATGATATCTATGGGACACCTTATTCAAAGGCTCTGTGTGTTCTGGTCATATATCATAATTCTGTTTTACAAGAAGGTTTTTCATTTAGCCACAGTCTATGATTCATATGGTAGAGGTTCTATCATTTTCTTTAATGTATCTTTTTTTCCTAATTTTACAGTCAAAGAGAAATCTTTTGGAATTGCCTTAAATTAACTCATCCACAGACTTTTCAGAGTACAGTTTAATCATCTTGGCTCACTATTGCTCCAAAGTAATTACTTTTTACTGCAGGTGCAGCACAAAAGGCTTTGATAAGCAAAAAATGAAACTTTGAATCATACTTGTACAAATAGTATAGAGTCAGGATTTGTACAAACAGCATGACAAGTTAGGGCTTTGCTTTTGGCTCTATCATGGATTGACAAGGTCGTAAAGTGAAAAGCATATGTATGATGGACCACAGTCTACAAGGTCCATAAGGTAACAGACACCTTTTCACCTGGTTCCAAGACTATCACTCTTGCTTTGTCCCCATTTATAGATACTGGGGGCATGGAACATGAAAGGGCCTGCCAAGGCCCATCTTGACACGTCTCAGAATTACAGCTTGAGGGCTCCTTGAGTTAGCTCATCATGGAAATCACCAAAAGACAGCCTTTAAAGTTAGGGAGGAAGACAACATTTTACCCACAAGTTACACAGAATTTTAGGCTCAACCAATGTGCCTAATCTACTTTTGGATGGTTGGAGCCAGGCTTTAATTTTTGACTTACTTTCCCACTAAGCTTTCAGGGAGTGGGTAGGTGATCCTTTTCCATCCTTTAGTTGGAAAGAATACAGATGGCTGAGAAACACTTCCAGAGCATTTTGGGTCCGCAGGTAAGCACTGAGGGACCAGATAATTCCAGCTTACACCAAAGTCAGTAGAATATTGCACATGAATTTGATTCTGGGCAACTTTTTCAGACATTTTACATCCAACAGAGATCTAATAAACAGAAAAGACAGATTGTTTATATATTTTAAAAATATTTAATTATTCCTAGAGCGAGAGGAATGGAGGGAGACAGACATTAGTGTGTGGCTGCCTCTATGCACACCCCCAACTGGGGGCCTAGTCTGCACCCCAAGCATGTGTCCTGACTGGGAATTGAACTAGAGACCCTTTGGTTCCCAGGTCAGCGCTCAATCCACTGAGCCACAGCAGCCAGGGCAGATTGCTAATATATTAAACCCATATTACATGTTTCTACTCTAAGGACCTGGCACAATAAAGTTGCTGATCACTTGATAGGTACTGCATCACATCTCTCCTGTATGTTCAGGTTCATTATTCGTTCTGCTGATAGGTGGGAAAGTTGCTCAAGGTGACAAATGATAGAAAGCGCCAAATGTATTTTGCAGGGAGTTTGGAAAGAAGCTGAAAGCTGTGCTTTTGCCACAGCTGGCTGACTGCCTTGGAAGGCCTGGGCAAACAACAAATTGTTGTTTGTTGTGCTAATGGTCTGGCACTACTATCTGGCACGACGCTGACCAAGAAGGATTGCTAATAGCTTTACCAAGTTTACTATTTTGTTTTACAATTTACGATCCTCAATAAATCACTTTCATCTATAAGTAAGACACAATGAAGTAATAACAGAAAGTCCTTTTAACAAGGCCCAGCACGCTCTGTTGATGGAAGTAACCATAATGCCACATTTGTTGCTAATACAGTAGGACTAAGGTAGAGAGAGGAAATTGGTTGACATAAAATCTTGGCCAAAATTGATGTTAGCATTAATGCTGTTCATGTCTTTGTTTTCCATAATTTTCTTTCTTCAGAAACATTAAAATGCTCATGTAAATAAGTAGATGTAACCATAATAGCTTTAACCGTTTCTGAAAACTGCCTAAGGTAAACAATTATTTAACCAGGGAACTGGAATCTCAGCATCCTACATATTTATTATCAATCTATCAATATTTAACCCTGAGCAGAAACATATTATTCTTATGAGCAGTTCACCTTGAAATAGTTCAATAAAAAACTACTTTAGGCCCTGACTGGTGGCACAGTGGATAAGGTACCAGCCTGTGAACCCAAAGGTTGCTGGTTCAATTCCCAACCAGGGCACATAACCAGGTTGCAGGCCAGGTCTCCAGCCAGGTCTGTAGCTGGAGGCGGGTGATAGGCAACCATACATTGATGTCTCTCTTCCTCTCTGCCTCTCTCCCTTCCCTTTTCTCTGAAAACAATAAATAAATAAATAAATCTTAAAAAATACTTTAAGTCATCATTATATAGTATTAAGTTGTAAATTACCTTAATATTAAAAATTACTTTTCAAAGTACATATTATGTCAATGAAATACAGTATTACAGGATCTTTGTTTCTATACATTTTTCATTTTTATATTGCTACTATATGGTTATTTGTGCAAATGAGACCATAACATTTTCACCTTGAATTGCATGATCCAGCCTTTAGTGGGAGTCAAATCGTGAGTCACCGCATACACTTCTCTTCCGTCGTGACTGCCGCAAATCATGACACCATCAGGGGAGTCACAGAATCTTTCTATTGTACAATCATCATGGAAGAGCCAATGCTCATTCACTGAAAAAAATAAAAGACAACAATTTTATGACAAAAATGCTTGAGGCAAAATTTCACTTTAAGCAAGACTGAGAATTAAGCAGAAATCTCTATATTACATATAATCCATAGATAAAACATGAATGTAAGCATATCACTTTAGCAATATAGACATGGGGAGGTGGAGATATACTTACCACCTGATGTTAGTGAGTATACATTTGGAAAAGAAGAGTGTATGTATGTGTTGTAAATGAAAATCAAAGGGAAGTATCTATTATTTTTCTGACAGATACTGAACTTTTAGGCAGGATCTAAAGAAGGAGAAAGAAGGGAAGTGTGTGGAAGGAAGTGAGTTAGCTACTTTTTACTCAAATTCTGGTAGTGCCATCTGGGTAATTAAACAGCTTGTTATTGGTCAAACTCATAGAACCAGTGGTTAAAAGGGGCTGGGGGAGGGGGAAATTGAGAAGTATCCATCAAAGGGTACAAAGTTTCAGCAACAGGCTCTCTAGGTCTACTGTACAACATAGGACCAATAGTTAACATACTGTATTATATATTAAAAATTTGCTAAGAGAGATCTTAGATTAAGTGCTATGACTGTAACAGAAAAATCAATATTAAATAACGGAGGGGGCAGGAGAAAACTTTTGGAGAAAATTGATAAATTTATGGCCTTGTTTGTAGAGATGGTTTGTTTCATGGATGTATACTATCTGCAAACTCTTCAAACTATGTCATTCATATCTCAATAAAATGATATTAAAAAAGCATCTAAGAGTCGGAGGACAACTTAAGCCTCAAGATTATGACTTGGTAGTGCAGAGTACATCCTACTGCCTCTTCTCTTCCCCTCACACACACACTCCCCATCATCCCCCTTTTTCCTTTGGAAGAAGGGCTTATAACTCATGATTTTATCCCAGAAAGGTTTGAAATGAAAGATATCTACAAGTTGCATCTAATTCACAATACACTGTGATTCTGTAGGTTCAACTTATCTCTGATAGTTCCCTGGCAGGCTCCAGCAATCACAGTGTGATGAAAAAGATTCTTTCTTTTTTAAAAAAATTTATTTATTATTATTATTATTTTAAATTTATTATTTTTCAGAGAGAGGGGAAGGGAGGGGGGAAGAGAGGGAGAGAAGAATCAGTGTATGATTGCCTTTCACCTGTTTCCAGCTATGGACCCGGCTGGAGACCTGGCTCAAAACCTAGTTATGTTGCCCTGGCTGGGAATCAAACCAGTGACCTTTGGGTTTGCAGGCTGGTGCCTTATCCACTGTGCCACCAGCCAGGGCTTTATTAAATATATTTGTACTGTACCACATGATATAGTAATAAATAAATTAATGAGAATACCTGACTATTCAACAATGCCAAAATGATGAACAAGTTATTAAAATATTTTCAAAGATACTTAAGGACATGGAAAAGTGATCAGATTTTAATTTTAAATGAAGAAAGCAGGCTAGAAAGTATGTATAATTTATGATTATAATTTTGTTAAGATTATATTTATATAAAGGAATAGATAAAAGAATTTAAAAAACCCAATATATTGATGGTGATTATCCTCTGGGTGATTTTTATTTTTATCTTCATGATTTTTGGTCTTTTCTTAACTTCACATTCTGAATATGTATTACTTTTATAATAAAACATTAATATTTAAGTATTTTAAATTATTAAAATTCCTCACATTTCAAAACTTTTTAAGCATAAGTTTCATTTTTCTGTAAGGTTCTTATCAGTCTTATTATTGTAAAATTCACCCACTTTTCTATGTAAGATTCCAGAGTGAAGTTGCATAAGATGCAGTCTCACTGTCTGACGAATCTATGGTGAATATTCTATTTTTACTGTTTGGGTAACTCTTGCAGTGTTGGTGAGATGTATAATTAAACATCTATTTGACCTGAAGATACTGTGCTTTATATAGTGTAACCATGGATGTGGTATGACCAAGCCACATACCTAACATAAGATACAACTTTTAAAAGAGGTGACCAAGATAGTGCTGTGAAATGAAAAGAAAAGAATACACTGAAGATACAAATAGCAGGAAGCGATTCTTGCTCGTGCACCAGGATCACTGAGCTGGGAGAACGAAGAGTAGTAAGCAAGACCTTGGACACTCTCTGAAACAGGAGATGCCATCATCACAAATGCATCTGACACACACAACTGCTAAACAAAACACCTGTCTTTTGATAGTACAACAAGCGACCAGAAAGTGTTAGCTTTCTACCCAAAGTAGAAAATGGAAACGGAAATGGAAAATGTTCTAAGCAAATGAAATATTCTTGTTAACAAAGTTATAGTATGTTATTTACAAAAAAAACATAGTTGATGGCTTGGAAAAAAAGAAAAGGTTTAGTTATAAAGTAGACTAGAAAGGATGAGAAAGACGAAAGGGTGGCATCCCCCCCGCCCCACTTCACTGTCCCTGTGCCATTTGCGAATCTGTAAAAGGTGTTATACGCCATCTTTTGAAAAGACCCCAATCCAAACTGTATCTCCACTGGGTTTTTACTTGGCATTATGAAAAATTTACCTGCAGTTTTGTCCTCCATAAACATGTCAAAAGCGATTCTCCCGACAGGGCCGGCATCTGCAGGGGAGCGTTCATGCTGGGGCACGGGGGCACTGCTGAACGTGTCCAGCATGACTGTCCTCTGGTCAGCAGAGCCTGAGACGAGGACGTTGTCGATGGCCCAGTCGTTCTGATCTGGGCCATCATGTCTTGGCTGCCACCAGCGGAAGCGAGTAGCAATCTCTTTAGCATCAGGGGGGAGAAGGATATTCACGAATCTGTGAGAAAATGATGGTGGGGTGGGGGAAGGCTTGTCAAAGGTCGTAGGTAAGTAAAAGATTTATAACCATGTCACGTGGTGAGTGAAGAGAGGGCATTGACTTAAATAATCTTTAAAACCATGATGACTTGGCTTGATCTTATGAAGTCTTTCAAGTCACTAAACTGGGGAAACGTAAAATGAACAATTCAAGTGTCTTGGAATTACCAACTTACTTAGCTGCCCCTGGGCAGCCCTGGAGGGGCTCCACAATTTCCTCCTTGCCTGGCGCCCTTGGGATCTGTAGGCCTAGAGTATATGCATATGCACTTGGGTAGACATGAGCCAACTGACCTACCTTTCTTTCTTTCTTTTTTTGTCACCTTGGAGTTAACTTCATTTGTTTCCTTCTAGCTCCCTGATTTTATTCTTCTCCCAATGACTACCAGCAATTTCCTTGAAATATGCTCACTAGATTGTAGCAGGGCATTTGGACTCCCAGCCTGACAGTATCAGGCTGTATGTAATTACTTTACCAGTTGTCTGGGGTTTGATGTTGACTTTGTCTTTAAGTTTTATTGAGAACATTATACTATAAATGCTAAATGACAGCCATGGGCTAATGAGCCCAGCATGACATTCCTGACTCAGTCACCAAGGACAAACATGGAAAAACATGACTCCATGCTCCAACATGAACCATAAAAAGCTTAAAATAATGTCTAAAATATCCCTCAATCACAATTGTGCATTTAAACCCCAGGAACATGTCAAACCCTTTCAAACTTATATTCACAACTCATAAAGACTGTTGGGGAAAATAACTTCCAAGGTTTATTCTTCTCTGTATAAAGCCTCACTTTTAATCTATGGTAGTTACCATCCTTGGCCTTCAAAAGTTACCTCTTAACGTTAGAACTCCAGGAAGGGCCATCAAGCCCAAGTTCATCCTGTGAAGAAGAATCCTTAAACTGAGGGCATGGATGATGACCCTTTTAGTTTTTGTCTTTCATACCAAAGAGATTTTGTTATTTTAGCTTTGTTTACACAGTATCTCCTTGTTGGTTTTAATGTCCCTTCTTCTCTCTTTTATGTCTTTCTTGAGGTACCAGAATAGAACACAGTATTCTAGATGGGGATCAGTCAAGATCTAGTCAAAGCTAGGATGCTTTTAGCTGAATTTCTATCCAGTAGCTGGATTTCTAATACTTTGATTATGTCCATCAATGTGTGCATTGTGTGCAGGTTTTGGGCCATGACAGCTTAATGGTTCTTGGTCTTAAGGAAAGGGTGGACTATGAGTTCTAGACCCTTACTGTGTAGTTACTGGCAGTTTGGAGAACATCAGTCTTTAGGTAAATATCATTTTCCAAACTATTTCCTCATGAATCTTAATTTTGAAGGTCATCTGTGCCCTTCCCCCCAACTCCTTTTAGTAGGTTCATCCTGTAAGAGCTTTCTATAATTTATATCCATTGACTTAGCATGCTTAATTAACATCTTAAAATGTATTAAATAATATCAGAAAATTTATCTGTTCCTGGAGGGATGCACAATCACACTTTTTTACCCAGGGCAATGATCTTTTAATAGCTTTATTTTTCTTTCCTATTTCTAAATTAGTTTTCTTTCTCTAATAAATCCTTGACCACATTTAAAAAACCACTGGAGTGGAAATTTATCTAAGGCTGCTAAAATTTAAATAAAGAATTTATGACCACAGTTCCTATCTTGGTCAGTGAGTTTCTCCATTAACAAACTAAAGTAGGTTAGACAGTTATGCTTTTATCTTACAGCAACATAATTTCCTTCTCCCTGTGTATAACACTGTGTAAGTGCTCAGAAACTCACACTTGAGAGTCTTTATCACTTCCTCCATAAAGATCAAGAGAGTGGTTTACTTGGTCTGTCTGTTATCTTCTACTAATAGTACATTTTTTTGCACTATGACACTGTATGCCACTTAGATTCTATTGCATTTTCTTATTGGTATCCAACCTTAATCCAAGTGCAGGATTTAAATCTTCTGCTTGTGGCAGAGATTGTTGACATTCTCCTCAATTACCCTTCTTCCCTTCTTTCTTTATAATAGAAGCTTGTCATTTTACCCAGAATAAGGATAATGTGTCCAGACTTCCTTGCATCTGGGTGTGTCTCTGTGACAAAGTTCTGGCTCCTGGACTGGGAATGGAAAATGGGCAACTGTCAAGAAGTGTCCTTCTTGCCCCATCCTCCTTCCTACTAGCTGGAATGTGGAGGAGTGAGATCCCCCCTTTTGGAGGTCATATGTTGAGCTTGGCAGTAGCACAAGGTAGAAGAAACCTGGGTTTCTTTGCTTGTGGAGCCACTGGAGCAGCCTTGGGCTACTTACATAAGAGATGGGGAGGAAATCCTTTTGTTTACATCATTTTGAGTTTCCTTTCATTCACAGCTGAATCTATTCTTAATACACTGATTTGAAATAATCATTTACAATATTTTAAAATTGTTTTTATTTTACCTCATTTGTATCCGGTTTGCCGTGCACTGAAGGATTATCTATGTTTTCTCTACTCCTCTTTTTTTTTTTTTCTTTTCTTTATTCTTGATTGGGCTGAATTCCCTCACCTCGTCTTTCCCCTTCTCTCCTTCTGTTCTCTCCACTCTTCCAACCTTCTCCTTTTCTCTATCTTGTCTTATCCTCCTCTTTTTTTCTTCTCCTCCTCTTTTAATAAAATGCTTTTTAACAAACTTTTTGACTTTCCTAATTAGTTACATTGATTGCTTTCTGCCCTTCAAGAATATATATTTAAAAAAATGATCCATGTACTGTGTTTATACAGGGGTTTAAAATAAGGAATTTAAAACTAGATTCTAGGATTCTTAAGGATAATTACATTTTATTGTGTTTATTTTCTAGCCCTCAATTCTCTAAAATGGAGAGAACATTATATAAATATTTTTTGTTTTTATTTTCCAAAAATGTTATTAAACTTAATTATCACAGTCTCATGAGTTTACATGAATTTTTGTATTGGATCTATTCATTATTGGCATTGTGATAGTGTGTGATCTTATTTTGAATTTGAAAATTGGTTGTATGTTGGTCTTAAAAACCCAAACTAGCTATGAATGCACCTCAAAAACATTATCTTCATGTCAACCTTGGAGGTATCCTCCACTGATGTGTAAAGTTGAGGTCCCCTTTGGTCGCTGTGATTGATTTATTGGTAGGTCTGACCAAGAATTTTTGCTACTCGTACTAGTTATCAGAGATAAAATAGAAGACAAACCCAGGTTTACTGTATTGGTCATAGAAAATTTCCATTAGCAGGTTCCAGGTAATGCCTCCATTGACAGAATATTCCAAGAGAACACCTTGGTTACGGTTGTTTGGTGTAATCAGGCATCCATACATGAAGTAAAATTGGATGAACTCAGCATTAGTGAGGTTTAGATCTACGGTGACTAACAGTCGACTGCAGCCCTGAGGAAAAGCAGAGTGCAACAGACAACAGTTAGGAATTGTGACCGCAAGTGATAGGTTCTCCCTGGCTTCCACCCCTTTTGTTTTCCCCTTGTAATATTAGTCACACGATATTATAAATCTCTTGTTTTAAAACCATCTCACCTGTTATACTAGCTCCTAGCTTGACCTCCAGCACAGAGTAGGTGCTCAGCAAATACTTGCTGAATTTTGAAACTTCAGTACAAAGGGCAATGTATCTCATTCAAGGAGATTCTCTTCTGTTTTCTTATAAGCAAGTGAGAGCTGCTCTATGTTTTCACTAAACTATTCCCAGTTATTCACAGGCATTTTTATAATTAGACATAACAGTTATAGTGCTTTTTGTTTATTCTTTTAAAGTATATTTTATTCATTATGTTGTTACAAGTTGTCCCAATTTTTTCCCCTTTGCCTTCTAACCCCCTTCCCTCCAGCAATGCCCCCTTCTTTGTTCATTTTCATGTGTATAAATTCTTTGGCTTCTCCCTTTCCTATACTATTATTAACATCCCCCTGTCTATTTTGTTTCTACCGATTAGGCTTCTTAATCCCTGCTCCATTTTGAGATAAGTTATAATACTTTTTATTCAAACTTTTATAGTTGATTTTAATGTCACTTGTATTAATTCATTAATGTGGATAGGTAGAGATTTCTTGGTTGAACATATGAGGAAAATTAGGCATCTTAAAGTTCTACCTAACCTAGGCAGAGTAATTGGGAACAAACAATGACACTCCTAGTCAGTTTTGTTAATTACAGAAATCCTATATGCTGTATGTTTTCTTGTCACTCTGGGGCCTAAAATACTGAAAATAAATAATATACTTCATTGACCCAAATACAAATTCTAAGGAAGGGTATGACAGGCAAATAAAGAACTGACAGTGAATTTGTATTTAAAAAAAATTAAGTTGCCCATGAAGGGTATTTAATTATGGTATTGGACAAATACTATTTTTAAACAAGTCATCTTTGGCAGCAAGGTAGAATAAGTACCAATTCCTGAAAAATGTTTCTAATATTGCTGCTGTCATTCAGAAAATAATGTGCTATAAATATAAGTACGTAGTAATTACTGATAATTATTCTCTCTTGGATAACTTACAGAAAGGATTAATTGTTATTAATAAATTCAGGAAAGAGTGAAGCTCATTTTTCAGATTTTGGTTCCATAAATCAAAAATCTCTTGCAAGCTCAAGAGTTTTCAATTACAGCTTCATTGAGATGGAAGGCCCTCACACATTATATACTCTCTCCCAGGATGGAAATTCATTTATGTCCTAAGAGTGTGTACTTTAAATATGCCTCATGCACGGACTACTCTGCAAAATTAAATTATCCCAACTGATTTGTGATAGGAAGATGATGGAAATAATTAGCATTTTCTGATACATATAAAGTTACAAGTATAGATCTGGGTTGTGTATTTGGAATGTATAACTCTACACCTTGATCTGCCAACTAAACTTCAAAAGAGGCTCAATCATTTGGGGAAAACTCAGAGGATGCAGAAATGAATAACCAGTAGCCAAACACTCACCCCGCTGAAATGGAGAGCCATTCCTGAAGCCACAGCTCCACACACGGTACTTAATTTCCCTCCATTCACAGTAAGCCAGTTCTGGTTGGATGGCGCTCGGTTGAAGTTGTCTTTGAGTTGAGTTGGAAGGGAGGTCATGGGCTCATCACAGTACAGGCCGCCCCACTGCTCATCACAGCTGGGTGTGGAGAAAGAGAAAGGAAAAATCAACATCAAACAAATCTCCCACAAGTGTATTCTCAAACTAGTGCAGCCAGCTCTTTTTCTTAGTTCATGATGAGGCGAGGTGACTTATTTTCATGGAGTTTGCCAGAATTCACCTGTTCTCCTTAAGAGGGCTTTAGGTTTAAAAATAAGCTGTGAATTAAATACCTCTGGGCTCTCTGAAAGTAGTGATATGAGCTTACTGGGAAAGATAAGGAAGCAACTTCAAAAAATTTAGTAAAGTCCTGTCTCTGTATGACATGGCTCTGGATGGGTGATAAACAATTGCAGCTGTCAAACTAAACTGGTAGCTCTGATACTTACAAACTTGGCCTTTTTCATAGAGCCTTTGGGCAACCTGGGAATCCAAGAAACCACATTCCAAACAACAGAAGGTACTTTAGATAGCATCTGCCATCTCTGACCAAAGGACTGACTTCTTTGTTGGACAGGGGAGCAAATATGAACACAGAACTGGGAGGCTCTGGTCTCTGAGACCATTCTGGATATGGTCTAGAGTCATTGGATAAAAGAAAGACTTCCCAGGTGTGTAAAAATTAGAGGAGAAGGGGCTATGAATTCTCTCTTGGCATCTTCATTCATACTATCTCACTGAACAGCATCATCTTTGAAAATAAAACACAAAGGCCTCTAGTATAACACACACCCATACACACACCCGTACCACACACACTTTATTTAGATCCTTTCAGAGATGCCAAGGATCTCTAAAAGTAAAATACTAGGCCTCTCCATCAAATATGCCAGGTAAACTGTTCAGGCGTTTATATATTTTCTTATGCAAACTACACGGGAATACCAACTAAACATCAAGTAATGGATATCATTACATACAAGTATATTTAGACCTACATGAGGAAAATACTTAGTAATGTATTATTTTTGGTCAGAACATACTGCACTCCTGAATCTCTCTTTTCTAACATCTGTTTCAGGGTTCTGGTGTATTGCAGAAACACAGAAGGAAATAAAATACAGTCAGTTATAATTCAGCCTTCTCCTACCAAGACAGCCATTGTTCAGTTCCTATTCTCCAATCGAGAATGAAGATACTAGAGACATAAACTCCATAGTTAGCTCAACATCAGATTTTAGGAAAAATGTATAACCTAAGTTAGCTTGGGAGTGATTAATAAGCCAGTATCAGAAAAAAATGCCCTGGGTGGAATGTGAGCCAGGAACTTCCTGCAGGAGGAAGAAAACAAATCTACTCACACACAGTTCCCTTGTGTGCACCTTCCATGGCCACTGCACATGTCTACGCAGCCATCTCCAATGTAGACATTATCTATTGCCCATGTCTGTTGCTTGTCAAAAGGAGCTGGTTGATGCCAACGGAAACGAGTGGCTTGGGACCTTGGAAGAAAAAGAGAATTACAATAAAGGATATGGTGACAAAGAAGATGCATTCTGGCAAGTCTGAACGAGTGCATGGAGGAGCGGTAACACAAATGCATGGACATCCCCATTTGTGTTCTGAAAACAGCACCCATTATTGCAATATTCTCTGTGAAGCTGTGATTCACAAAACCAAAGCAAACTGAACTGCAATAGCCTGGGAATATGTATTGGGCCAACGGCCTTTCCGAGCCTTACAAAAATAGCCTGACACAGAAACTAAAGCTAATCCTAAAACCAGTAGCCTCAGAACAGCAAGACCTACGTTTTGTTTGGGAGCCACTGTGGGGTGACTCTGGGGCTGCTGCTAACTTATATTTGCAAATTAAGAGAAGATGTTGGTCCTGCAGCAGGCACAGCTCCTCTGCATTTGACTTGAAAGGACATAGGTTGAATTTTAACTCTTACTTGCTCCCCAAGGCCAGACCTTTTTGTGCAATGGGCATGCTGGTCTACCTCAGATAGCATTTGTGAGGAATTTTCACAATGAAAGCCTTAGGAGGGCAGAAGTATAAATCAGAGGAATCAGTGAAACCTTAGATAATTGGACAGATATAAGAGAGAGGGTTATAAATAAGACTAGACTTGTCTTATATTGACTTAAATGCAATGTAAATAAAACCAAAACAGACATTTTCCCATTCCAGAAGCAGGAATATATTTGCTCAGTTGAAGAGTTTCAGGGAGTGTCTTGTTTAGGAACACAAATATAAACTGATTTGTGAAAATATAAACTTATATTTTCAGAGACACTAGATGGCAGTCAAATCCAAAAAACTCCTGAGGCTCAGGCGAGTTTGAACATTCAAGACCTAGAGAGGAAATAAGATAGCCAGACCAGTTTTGTCTTATGGACTCATATATGTCTGTCGTTCGTTATAGGTTGTTAAATACTTGATTGAGACATATGTGTTCCAGGCAGGACAAAAGACCCAACAGGAGTAAGGTTTTCATACTTTCTAATTGAAAATGTTTCTATTAAGTCAAGAAAGGAGAAACAGGTCAAAACTAAAATCCTCACACTGAAAATAAACAGGTCAGTTAGATGTTGTTATTGCACCTGTGCACTAACAGATTTCTCCACCATCCTTCTTGCTCACCAGCTCTTGTGTTACTCCTAGGAGAGAAATGTCCATCTAATTTCTTCCTATCACACCCTATCGCATTTAACTTCGACCAAGCTCCTCCTCAGCCCACGAGGCTCTGCACGGGGTGGGCCCTCTGCTGTATCCCTCACCTGGCTGCTCACTTCAGGGGCACTGCCCCTTCACTCCATTCCCACCTTTTGCCTGCAGTTTTCCCCTCTCAGCCTGATTAACCCCCAGTGTCCTTTGTGTCTCAGAGGAAATGTTACTCAGAGAGAAATTTCCTTTCTGATCCCTCTTAAAACTGCATTTCTTCCATTAGCAAAATTTTTTTCCTTTTATAGCATTGAGCACAATTGTAGTCATATATTCATTTGCATACACATTTCTTACTTGTCTGTCTGGTCCTCCGAAGAATAAGCTTTAGGAGCAGGGTTAATTCCTTTTGTTCAACATTATATACTCAGTGCACAGTGCCCAGCACTTAGTAGGTGCTCTGTAGGTGCAGGAGTTGGTACCCAGAGGCCACAATTCTTACAAGAAATTACATGAAGAAGGTCCCCTTGGAGCTGTGCAATTCAGCGGCTCTGCTGATCACTTAATTTTTAGTAACTAAGGTTATTGATAGCTATTCCTATTAATGGTCATCAATGTTTGATAAATAACATAGTGGACTATCATATTTCCATAGCACATCATCACTTGGATTCTGGTAACAAGTCAAAACTTATATATATTTTTCTAACCTTCTTGAGAACATAAGCTTCTTAAGGGCAGGGAATATCTTTGTTTTCCTTCAGGGAATACTGTTTTGTATCTTCAGTGTTTATAGAGAGTAGGCAGGTAACAAAATTTCTTTGTTCCCTTAATGTTTTATACATGCTCCATCAAAATCATATTAGCTTGTATGAAATTTACCTATTTATGTATGATTTCCTCTGTTAGATTATTCTCCTTTTTTTTATCATTTTATTGTTAGTGACACCTATAGATTTGGCTTCATAAACATTTATTGAAAGAATATTAATTTAGCAGCAATAAATATGGCCAGAAATAATAAAATAAGAGATGTCATATAGATAGGTGGGCAGGGACTGGGGGTTCACTGTGGAGAGGGCAGTGACTTGATGCTAAAGGGGAAGGAGGACTTCTTTGCTGTTGGGAGGTGACATGGGCTGCCTCGCAGGTGGTGGCTTTCTAATTATTGGTTGTGTTGAATCACAGCTGGGCAGTGCTTAACAGAGAGATTGTACAGGAGATTTAAAAGCCAGATCCATTGTGGAGGTTGATAGCTTTTAAGAGTTTTCTAGCCATGACATTTTCTTTTAATTTAATTTTATTGTTGTTGTATTACATTCATCCCATTCCCCAGCCTGCTCTCCCACATGACCACATCCACAGGTCATCCATGCTAGTTCCTTGACTAAACTGTTCCTCTTCTTTGCCTCCTCCTCCCCTCTCCCTAGCCATAACATTTTCAAATAAGGGCTCCGATCTGTATGTTCTCTGGTACTACTGAATTTTATGTCCATGGTGAGAACTTTATATAATGAGAGGATTAAATTACATGATTTTAAAGGCCCCATCTCAAGAGAGATGATTTTATATCCTTGGAAATAACTACACCTGGTAATTATGTACCACAAAAATAAGAGTACATATGCTACCCAATATTATTGTATAAGAAAAGGAAATATTTTCACTAAGAGGATGAATTAGAATAGACGTTAGAAATGAATGTCTGGGAGTGCATTTTCCCTTTCCACTGAAGACTGTGTGTCCCTCCCTGGCTGAGCTGAAATACTGAAAATGCCTCCCTGGAGCACAGAGCAGAGCTGTCTAGCCTAAGGGGGCCTGGCTCCAGGGCTACCTCTCAGCTGTGCTGTATCACAATTGAGCTGCTCTCCAGCTGTGCAGCTGTGAAAACGGAAAGCAAGTCTGGAGGTTGAAATGCCAGGACATCTTATTCCCAGCCCTGTCACAACCTCACTGTGTGCAGGGGCCAAATCACTTATGTTTACATGTTGACACTTCCCCATCTGTAAACCTAGGAAAATTCTATTTCCTACCTCACAAGAGTGTTGTGGTAATTAATTAGTTCATGTTTTCCACGACCTATGAGTATCTGAAGTCCCTTGGCAGGAGTTATCATTTATCCTGAAGCTTCTTTATAATGACGGCCACCACCAGCTGCTACTTCTTGGAGTTGGGAGGAAAATGATCTCAAAACAGATTTTTCTTTCTTTCATAGCCTGGAAACGTCTCCCTTTGCTTCTTTTCTGAATTTATATCATTTGCTCTTCATCTACAGCACATAGCGAGTACTCTTAAGTGTTGCTTAATAATTAAACATCCATTGGTAAACACTTAAAAAACGTCCCTGTAAACACTGTGGTTTCCATTACTGCTCTCCCTGGGGACCTTTCCCCAAACCTATTTTCGACACCTTTTAAAGTTCTGAAGGACATTCACATCACAGAGTCTGAATCTATCCATGAAGTCCTTGTCATCATCAGCATAATCATCAGGAAAAAAGCCCTTGATAGGGAACCATACATATAATTTTTAACCTTTTCATTATTCCGGATGTTTTCTTTATTCTCAGAGATATGTAAATTACTTAGAAAACATAACCCAACGCTCCCCCTCTACCAAAGAAGTTGAGGCCCAGTGTCCTCAGTCACACTGATTCACTCACAAAACTGAGACAAGGCAAGGATTTCTTGGTTCATTATTACTTTGTATTCTCACGCAGTAAATCTCTCAAAACTCTTATCTCAATCTCTACAGAGTAACCCTACACCTACTACCTCCCCTAAATATGAATAGTTATTTAGCTACAGAAGGTTGTATGTACACACATGTCTAATTATCTTGACTTTTGTAAGTCAATGTCATGACTGAAGCTTGTGACCCTCTGTTTTGGACTTTCAGGCTCTGCAATGTCTGTCCCATTTCAAAATGCATCCTATATTTGCCTTACCCAAGAGCATGCCTTTATATATGTCATAAAATATCCTCAATTCTTCTATTTCTTTTTGTTAGACAAAAGTGAAGCATATTCCAGAGACTATAATAAAAGATTGATAAATACATGAAAAGATGCTCAACATCATAAGTCATTAGAGAAACTGAAATCAAAACCCCATGAGATACAAGTGCATACTCTCTAGGATGGCTATGATAAAAATAGCAATAACAAGACTTGGCAAAAAAGTGGAGAAATCTGAATGCAAATACACTGTTGGTGGGAATGTAACATGGTGTAGCCTTTGTCAGTTTCTCAAAACGTTGAACATGGAGCTACCACTGTATGACCCAGGAATTCCTCTCACAGGCATATACCTGGAAAAACGCATGGGTCAGATCAGTTGAACAGAGGGTCACAGCCCATGACTTACAGACAAAAGCTAGAGAAAAAGTAGGCTCCAGAAAGGAAGCATGAACATTGATACCAGGAGTGTGAAAGAATTACTTACAGTGAAAGGCTCTAAAAGGGTGGGACACCTGACAAGGGTCACAGAGTCCCTGCTGTGGGGGAGATCTGGATGACAAAGACACTGAGCTATAAACAGAAGGAGGAAACCACAGTTTGGGGTTGAGGATGCCTCTTTGAAGCTGTTTTGTAGAATTGACTGATTTCACAGGTGTTGGGAATGCCAGTCAAGTAAGGAGGTGTCTACAGTTTTTTAGTTTAAAATCCAGATGCCACTGTCTCCTGACTTAGCGCATTATTGTTGTAACTGATGTGTTCCTGAAAAATGTAGCTGTTCTGGATAGAGTCAAACCCTGGAAGACCATAGATTTGGCAGCTAGCAGAGAGCATTTAATTTAGGCATCTGAGATCTTTGGGTAGAAAATTATCTTGGTGATTATAGTTAACAAAAGGAATTTGTAGGACAGTAAATGACTTAGAATTTTTAGGTAATATTGATCTGATCATAAAAATGTATATTACCATTTAATTTTCCTTTCTTCTAGATGTCTTATTAAACACACTGAGGTCTGAAAACTAGCATGAGAGAAGAAAGTGTTTGGGCTACGGGAAATGACCCTAAACATGTGGTAAATGTAAGGTTCCCTCATAAGGTGACCTAAATTCTTCATGATATCCCACTGGAACAAGGGTGGAAAGCACATTAGAGTCAGCAGTAGAATGTAAATAAGTCATCCCACATGGCCTTTCTTCCTTGAGAGAAAACAAATGGGGAACTTTGGTATAATCCTGATTCAACCATTGTCTGTATGTTCGTGGGGAAAATCAAATAACTTTCCTGTGTCTTATCTTAAAAGATAGGCAAGGAGACCTCCAGGTTAAAGAAAACTTAACAGATGTATCAACCAGTTAGATTAATTTGTATCTTAACTTGAAGAAAACTATAACATATTTTATGAGACAAACAGGGACATTTGAATATTGAAAATTGAGTAAGTATTGAATAAAAATGATTAACTTTTAAGGTGTGATATTGATATCACAGTTATGTTTTGAAAAATTCATTTTTAGAGACACTCTAAAATATTTACATTTCTGGTGTTTGCTTCAAGATGGGGGAGGAGTGTGTGGTGCTACTAATGAAACAAGGTTAGTCTTGAACTGGTAATTGTTGAAGCTGAGTGATGATTAAATAAAAGTATAGACAGTTTACTCTTCTCTTTAATTTTGTTTGGGTGTAAGATAGATAAATGGGAGCCAAAAATAATCTGTGGTCACTTCATACACACTGTATAATTTTGATTAGAGGATTATAGTGAAAGAATGGCTATTCTTTTTTTTTCTGTAAAATAAGGTTTTATTATTTTTGCTGATAAGTAGTAATGATAATAAAACTGCAGTGTTCTAAGTAAGCCCTCTGAGGCATCAAATACACTGTCCCATCCGTCAAATAAAGGGAATTTTCTATAGTTTACAAATACATTCTCAAAGGAGAGTCACTTTAATTATTAAAACAATCTTAAGCATTGATAAGAAGCCATATATAGCAATATGTACCAAGTACAGCAAATCTCAAATTTTCTGATATAACTTTGGCAACAATGTTGACAACTAATAAAGCTTAAAGAAAATGCAGAATTTCTGGAAATAGTTTTGGTCTCCATCACAGTCAAAATGGAAATAGGTTTAATTTGTTTTAATATACTTCCAAAATAATATTAATATATTCAGCATGTGAAAATCAATAGTACCATGGTTCATGTCAAAATCATTTTATGTTCTGTAGTCCTACATGACCAGCAGAAGTTTAATACAGTTATAGCAGCAATGCTCCAAGTATCAAAATAATGCATAAGAAGATGGATAATAAAAGAAATCCAAGGCTTCCTTGACTCGATGTTCAGTAATGTGAATCTTTGCTAAAAGTCTTTCAAAAGATACTTTTCAGTTGAACATAACAATGGACAGAAAAAATACCAGGACAAATTTAAAGAATCGCTCCTTCAAAAAATAAACGTGTAACTCCCTTGAGTATTTCTGTATGATGAGCTCAGAAAATATTGTGCTTAGTTATCTGGCTTTCTTTGAATAAGACCTTTTTTTTTTTTTTGGTTTGCAGTCATAGTACATGGAAATATCATTGAAAAATATCCTCCCCCAAATGTGTTTACCTGCAAAAAGCTAACCTTCCTCCATCCCCATCTCACCACCTCAGGTGCTCCACAATCTTCTTGCCTTTTCATGCACTTATCACCTTTCCCTTAAACTTCCTGCAAACATTAAGTATGTTCCATGCTGTGGTTAAAACCACTTGGTTTCCAAAGTGTTGTGGTTAATCTTTAAAGACTGTGGTATCAGCCAGGTCATTAGTGATAGTGGAAGGGAATGGATCATGTTCAAACTGTGCCTTAAAATAGCCAAGTCACACCTGAGCCGTACAGCGGCAGCTCCCCCTTGCTTTTCTGGGTGGATTCGAGTTACCTGCCCTTCCATTGACTCACCCTGGTTCTCAGGTGACATTTCGAGAACCCATGCCACTTAAGCCACGTGTTATTTTCAGTCGGGGCTAGTAAAGAAGAGTGGGCAGATTCAGATTAAGGGCTAAGAAATTGATTTTGACATCTTCCTATCTTCTTTTTCAGCCTCTCTCAAGAACTAGCATCCTCCCTTCCCATGGCTCCTAGGAGGACCATATCTCTAGACAAGCAATAAATATTTATAGTACTAATATAGTGGTTATGCCCATGGGCTCAGGGGCTGGACCAGCTGTATTTATTTTTGGTATCTTATTGAAACTGTTCTTTCAAAGGTCACTGACTAGTTCCTTTAAAAAAAACTAGTAAATTTATTGTGAAACATTTTTCTTCTTGATTCTCTGTAGCATTTGTCACTGATGACCACCTCTTCCTGTTTGGCAGTCTCTTCTCACTTGCTTTTGGATATCACATTATTCTGATTCTTCTTCTACCCCTCTGCACCCTCCCAATTTCTTGAATAGTCATGTCCACTCATTCTATTAAATTTAGGGATCCTTTCTTTTCTTTTTAAATGCTTTCCTATGGAGAGCTGATGCAATCTTATTGCACTGCGTATCATCTCTGTGCTCAGGCCTCCAAAGTGTATCTTTCCTTGTTTCCAATCTTTGTATCTTTATCAAGTGGATGTTTGCATTTGTATTTCTAGTCATCATATTCAACTCAGCATCAACTGATTAAATGTGCCATATTGTCCCTCCTGGAATCAACTTTAACGCTTTCCCCACTTCTCACTGCTCTCTCAGGTTTCAAACTGTAGAGCCATCTCTTGATGTGTGCAATAGAGAAAAAAAACTGTTACTGAGTTTTATCAGTTCTTCCACGAAATGTCTTGCAATATCTGCCTCATCGCCTCCATGTTAGCTGTAGCATAGATCCTTGTTATCTTGTGTATAGTCATTATCATAATGCCTTTGTCACCTCCCTCTTACTTGAGTCTCTCTGTTCTCCCAATATATTTTTCTTGGAAGAATATTCTTAGCTGAAAAATCCACCATTGTTCACTTTTTCTGCAAGTCTAAATTATTTTTTTTTCTTTTAATTTTATTGTTGTTGTATTACATCCATCCCTTTTTTTCTCCCCTCTGTCCCCCCCCCCCCAACTAAACTATTTTTTTTAAAGATTTTATTATTTCCAGAGAGAGGCAGAGAGGGAGAGAAGCATCAATGTATGGCTGCCTTTCACCTGCCTCCAGCTACGGACCTGGCTGGAGACCCAGCTTGCAACCTGGTTATGTGCCCTGGCTGGGAATCGAACCAGTGACCTTTGGGTTTGAAGGCCAGTGCCTTATCCACTGTGTCACCAGCCAAGTTGCCATTTCTTAATATTGACAGCATTCCTAACCCATTCCGTGGGGAAGCTCTAAATTACATAAAGCATGTATTATTTTTAAGTTGTTTATTGGGTATACGTGTCATTTTCTTCAATCTTGTTCTAACCTCCTACAGAGCAGAAATTTAACATAGTGTCCTACCATTTCCAGGGACTCACTCTGATTAAGCTAATTTAGGATAGCTTCTTAATCTGACTGAAATTTAAATCTGATAATAAACTTGATTGTATAGCTAACTTATAAAAATAAAAATAATTTAGTTTTTTTTTTTAAAGATTTTATTTTATTTTTAGAGAGAGGGGAAAGGAGGGAGAGAGAGAGAAAGAAACATAAATGCATGGTTGCCCCCTGCATGCCTCCAACTATGGACCTGGCCTGAAATCCAGGCATGCGCCCTGACCGGAATTGAACCGGCGACCCTTGGGTTCCCAGGCCTGCGTTCAATCCACTGAGCCACACCAGCCAGGGCATGATTTAGATTTTAATAAATATTTACAATGTTCCAAACACTTTCATACTCATTTACTCAATTTTCTTATGATAAAAGTACTGCCATCTTTTGGAAAGTGAAACTGAAGCTTAGACACAGAAATGATGGGCATAAAAGCTTACCTGGTGAAAAGCTGGAGCCCGCCACTAAAGCATAATGCTTTTGTTCATTTCCTTTCCTTTCAGGAAGAACTAAGTTAACCATTGTATAAGGGGGGTGGGGTGGGTGGTACATGCTATGATTCCATCTACCCCAAGTTATTTAGTTTTTAATATAACAGTCTTTGGAGCAGAGTGTGACATATCTTGTGTTTAGTCTCAGTGTTCCCTTCCCGGTTGAAAAGCACTAGTACCTTTCCCTCACTCTTCCATGCCCATTTCATTACTAAGCTCAGTCAATTTTATTGCCTCAGTTTCTCTTGAATTTCTCCACTCTGTTCATGTCTACTGCACCTTAGTCCAAACTACTAGCATGCACTATCTGTTTAAGAGTGTCTTACATCTACTCTTTCCGTCCCCAACTTGCTCTCCGATTAGAATAAGCTTCTCTGAGTGCAAATCTCATCATGTCTCTATTCCTAAGAACTTTTGCATGATTTTCATTGTTCATATAACAAATCCCCAAATCTTTAATACAACTTACAGTTATCTTCATGGTCTCACCTCTCACACCCCAATCTACTCTCTTTCCCATGGATTCATGCTTCCAGTATCTTAAATACCTGCTTCCTCCTACTATAGGCTGTTATCCTTACGTACAACACTCTTCCCCTTGCTTTTCACCTACTTAACTCCTCTGCATCCTTCATATCTTACCTCAATCATGCTTTCTCAAGAAGGCATTCTTTGACTTTAATGACTACTGCAAACCTCCTTATGACATATAGTGTATTAGCATCATGTGACTGTTCTCCATCTCTCATCTCAGCTGAATTTTATATTTACTTCTGTGATTAAATATTTCCCTATCCCACTGGACTAAAAGTTCCTTGAGGCAGGAATAAGTTCAGCCCCTCGCATGGAACTAGCACATAATTAAACATTTCAAAAATATTTGTTTAATGAATGACTAAGTGGTTGAATAATCACTACTGATGACTCCTGGCCATCTCAGTTTGGCTAATGGTTTGATGTTAATCTGTGGACAACCAATTTCAGTTGACCTATCAGCACTGTACCAATAATACTGGGATCCTAGCTTATGGTTGGTTGCAAGTGAGTGAGTGGGGAGACATACAATTGGCACATTGTCACACCCTATTTAGCACATGGCCAAGTTGTTAGATCACGTTTGTCTACATGAATGAGCTACAAACTAAAATTCTTGATTCTGTCCTGTGGATAACATAAACATTGATGTCTCAACACTTCACAGATGTTGAAGTAGTAAGTTCAACTGAAAACAAGGAAACATCATATTTAAAAAGTGAGTGAATATAAGAGCAGATACAGTATAGATATGTTCATTTGTGCTGGAGAAAGGCACTCTGGGGCTGGTGCATGGTTCTAATCCTTGGCACATGGAAGAGCATGATTAGAAGTAGGTCTGGCTTGAGCTCCATCCATATACATTTCTTTCTGAATTATCCAAAGGATCTAGTTGACTTATAAAAGGGCAATGTTGCTTAAAAAAACCATAGTACAATGTGAGCTTTGAGGGTAGTATAATAAATAAACCAAATATTTTCAATACAATCGCAAGAGAAAGTAAATATTCATCCTATTTTTCAAATATCATTTGAAAGGGTCAAAATTCTTGTGCGTATATTTAAGAGAATTAAATGATAGGTTAAAGGATGAGGAATAATTACTTTTCTTGAGTAAAAGACGTAAGGGGATAGGACTAGCTGGAGTAAATCTTAGAATGTCTCTTACTTGCAAAATGCTATCAAGTAGCTGGGTAATAATTCACACAATGCATAAAGACTTAAAAGACTGCTGCCTTAATGGAGGTTTATTTTTCTATTTTACTTATTAAGATCACCTTAATAATTTATGCATGGCAATGCCCTTAATGAGCAACAAAATCTCACGTATCTCATTTAAACCTGGCAACGGTGCTGACAGTTAATATAGTCGCGCACCTCCGAGCCAGCAATTGTAGAGCAGCCCTAGGCCATTAGTAACTGAAACCATCCCATTTTTGATAATCCTAAGAATATGTTCTAGATGAGTGGCTGAATTTGATGGTCATTTTTCTGGGAAGATTTATTCACTCTTCACTTGTGGGAAGGCAAGAGAACAATGATGAGTCCACACCGTACTTCTCTTCAACACACTGCACCAGTTGCTTTGCTTCTTTTGCGAGGGTAGCAACTGATTACCATTTTCTTGGAGGAAGCAGGAATTCCTATAAAGATTTCACAACTTTCCTATGCTTAGCACCTACTCAGGTGGTGAAAAGTCATGTAACACTATCCTACTAGGCAAGGTGAGTTTTCTACTTTACTCAGTGGCAAGTACAAGGATAATTTAGACTTAACTTCTTACCTGCATTTACCAGGCAAGTTTTTAAAGCCACCATCATATCTTTTTACTATCACTCTGAAGTGAAGCCACTGTCATTTCTTATAGACACAATGAATAAAGCATTTACAATAGTTTTTCACATAAAAAATGCCCTCGGTGATAATTTTCAAGATACTGTTTGAAGTAAAATTTCAAAAGCAGACACAGATTTTACAATGATAGCGGGTACCTCATTTATATGACACCACTTGCTGCTATATTTTCTGTAGTCTGGCTGACACAGAATAGATTGCATTTATATCTATCTTGTATCCAATGTGCCTGTTTTAAATTTGAGACCTGTTTTTGCCTTGGCTGGCGTGTCTTGGCTGGATTGTTGACCCGTAGATAGAAAGGTCATGGGCTCCATTCCCAGCCAGGGCACATATCCAGGTTGCAGTTCGATCCCTGGTTGGGGCATGTACCCCAGTTGGGGTACCAATTGATGTTTCTTTCTCATATTGATGTTTCTCTCCCTGTCTCTCTCTCTCCTTTTCCCCCTCTCTAAAATGCAATGGAAAGAAAAAATGTTCTTGGGTCAGGTTACAAAAAAGGGGGCTTGTTCTTGGCATAGTGAATTAAGTTGGAGAAGCTCACTGATCCAGACAATGGTTTCTTTCATATGCCATTACTTAAAAATATGAAGAGTTAAAAAGTCAGAAAAAGCCTGAATTTGGGAAAAAGATAACATATCACCACAAAAACTGGTTTCTATTTTATTTATGAAGATGGCCTTATTAAGTCATGTGTGGCATACCATCGATAGGTAATACAATTTAATGTATCTTGTTTAAACTTGTGCTGAAATCTGACATGCCAAATTATATTACATTTGGGTTCACTACAGGCAGAGGCATCCATACCTGGTGTAAGGAGGAAGAGGCAGAGTGATTCTGGTCCACTTGTTGAAAGTGTCTGACACGAGGACCCGCTGCAGGTGATAGCGACTGCATTCGACATTTGTAGGCAGACAATCTCTTACCAATGGGTGCCATGATAATCCAAGATCTACTGAGTATTCTAATTCAATAGCTGAAATAGGAAGAGTTATTCTGATTAGAAATACATGTCTGTAGACTCAGGAGCCCTCATTATGTGTATTTTCATTTCAATCAAATGTCAATTTGATTTTTTCCCTAGTTTTTCCTAGTTTGAGATGTTTCCTGGTTTGATTTTTTCCCCTCTGTATATTACTAGTTATTATTTTAACTTTCCATATGAAAATAATTTCTTTTAAGGGGATAGAATCAAATGACATGAAACATAAGTTAATTTTGCTGAATCATTCCTTATACTGAGCAATTTCCAGAACAACCATAACAAAGCTATTGCTTTGCATACAGTTAAAGCAAGTCATAATGGTTATAAATTGTGAATACTTATGATTTAATCTAATAGTTATCAAATACATATTACATAAGTACGTCTTGCTCTGCTGTGTAATGGGATACACGGGGAATCAGAGAGACACAGGAGGTAGCTGAGAGCCATGCAGTTTGGGCAAACCATGCAGTCGACTGTGGGGCTTTGGAAAAATATTTCTTTCCTTTCTCTTCTTCTGAAACATTGAACTTATACTCCCTACTTTACATTTTTTCCTATTCCCTTCTTGATGCTTTATAAACAGCTTTAACCCCACCTGCATACTGAAATTACTCTCTCCAAGTCTGTGATTCTCAATCTTGGCTACACACTGAAATCAGCTGGATACATTTAGCCAACTACTGACGTTGGGGTGCTGCCCTCAAGATGGCGATTTCACTCTTCTGGGGCATGGCAAAGAGTCAGGAGTTTTAATGCTCCCCAAGTGATCCTCATGGGATCACTCACTTCCCTAAACAATAGCTTGTCTCCGTCTTCACTGTATTTGTCTTCTCCATGGCACAGGGTATTATCAATCATTCCCTGATTTTTTAAAAGACTTTATTTATTATTTTTAGGGGGTGGGGAGAAAGGCTGAGAGAGTGAGAGACATCAATGTATGGTTGTCTTTCCCTGCTTCCAGCTACAGACCTGGCTGTCAACCTGGCTTATGGGCCCTGGCTGAGAATTGAACCAGAGACCTTTGGGTTCACAGGCCAGCGCCTTATCTATTGTGCCACCAGTCAGGGTCCATTCCCTGATTTTTTAAACTTACTTTTCTTCGGGGAGATATTATTCTGAATCAACTGTCTTACAATCCCTCTGACTCCTGTGCTAACTAACCCAGCTATGACCATTCTTCCAGACTCCATTTTTGGTGTCCTATTCTATGTATGCACTCTTAGGGCTTCAACTATTACCTCTGTGCCCAATTTTATGTCTCAAAATTGATTTTATTTTTTCAACAAATGTTCATCCAGCTTGGCATGGTGCTGGATGCTGGCATATTGTCATGCAGAGTATAGACAAAGTTCCCACTATCCATATTGAAAGTCCTCCTCCCTAAAGAATATCTCCATTCCAAACTATTTTCACCTAAACTGAAGAAACACGCATCATTTCTCCTCATAAACAAACCCCTTTTTAACTACCAAATGCTATCAATAACAATACTTTCCCACTAGTTTTCTAGGTTCAAAATTTCAAAATTTTCAAAAATTTCATCTTCTTTTTCCTTTACCCTGTTCAACCTGTCGCCTAGTTTTGGGATCTGTTGCTTCTTTCATTTTTGTCTGCATTGTCTTGTATCAATTTTATCTGTTCCATTTCTCTTCATGCCCCACAGTGCAGGTTTTCTTTGGCTCCCACAGAGATGACCACTGAGACTTCTTCACTGGGACTCTTTCTTACCCACCTTCTCCAGCTCCTGGGTTAATATTCCTAAAATGTATCATGGCACTCCTCAGCACTTGTGCCCTCTTATTTATGACCTTGTCAAGCACAAATTCCCATAATTGCTTTTTAAGGGCACTGTGTTGCCAACTATGCTCATCCACTTTCCTCTTTTATAAATCATTCAGTTCAACCTCTCTCAAAAGGCTGCACCAAACTCTAGCAGAAAGTATACATGGCTGAGCTCATAGGGCTGCATTTTAGTCCTGGGGCTGCTGCAGGGGGACTATGTCACAACTTACCTCCTTGAATTCTCATAACTCCTATATTAATGAGTGAGCAGGTATCTGGGACCTTAAGGTCCTTTCTATTTTCAAATTAGAACTCTGCTCTCCTCCATTAGATGCAAATATTACCAGTTCAGGAAGGTTTGCTCACTGTTTCCCCCAAAGAAAAGGAGAGCTCCCCACTCTGTTTCTTTGATTATACTGCCAGGCAGCAAGAGGTTTTCTCTCCTCTCCCCTCATCCTTCAAATCTACTTCAACAATCAATGCCACGTGAGACTTAGTTCCTCTGTGAAATCTTACCAAACTCCTTGGATTGACCATCCACTGGTCATCTCTCTCTCCTTTGAAATATCATCACATTTTGCATTAGTACCCCTACATGAAGCATTTATTTAGTCATTTATTGGACTCTAACTTTTTTTCTTTTCTTTTTTAAAATTTTATTGTTGTTGTATTACATCCATCCCCTTTTTGCTCCCCTCTGTGGACTCTAACTTTTTTGAAGTATACCTTTAATTAGATTGTACCTATTGAAGACAGCGTATGTTCCTTGCACTTTTCCAAGACCCACTCCCACGGTCTAATTTAGTGTTGGCTGGCTGATTAAATCTGAGGTAGGAAGAGTACTTTTGGGACTCCCCCCAGGATATGTGCATTAAGTTACAACTAATGAAAATATGAAAAATTTGGGTTTTGCAGGACCCTGAAGTAACCAAATTCCTTAGATTTTGGTGTCTCTAAGAATGTAAAACAGAACATGGTCTTTGTGAACATTTCAGCTTGAATCTCTTGGAAGCAGAGTAACATGGGGTGGTGAAAGACTAGGAGGTCCCCAGAATTGTGGCAGGTCTACAAATTCTGAAGAGTCCAAGAATAAAATACTGTTTTTATTCCTCATAAGATAAGTCCATGAGTGTGTGTATAAAGTAGGTGCGAGTGTGAGAGTATGCACCGTAACATAAAGATGCAAACTGGTCACCATTAATGAGGGTGGGTTAGAACATGCTATCACCCATGATGGCAAAGAGTAAAAGGCTAAATGAGAACCAAATTTTATGATTCCTGGGGAGATGTAAAGGAAACAATAACTGGACTAATCTAAAGCTCTATGAATTAAAAGCCATGTTTATTCAAATTTATGTGAAAATCCTACTACTTATTCTGGCATTCTCTGTACATTTAGATGCCTTTATTCCTAAATCTGATAATTAAAAAGTCTGGATTAATAAAGTGATAAGTTGGATTTATTTATATGTCTTTATGTATACATGCTTAAAAATAAGCTCACATCCCTATGCTTTAAAAAATAAACTTCTAGACATCAAACTTACAACTAAACTGCAAAACAACCATCCTTCAGAACCCCTTGAAATGTAGCTGAATGGAAATCCTATAACTACAGCGTTAGAGAAGCCATGCTGAGCCTGGTCGGAGGGAGCGGAGATGTGAAGTGGGCTGGTTTCACAACCACATGTGGTGGATAAAAGTAGGAAGAACTCTCTAAGCAGCAGAGGTGCCCCATGAGGAGCAAGGGGTCCCAGTTCCACACCAGTGCCTCAGCCCAGGGCTCCAGTTCCAGGAAGAGAAGTCCCCATAACTTCTGGCTGTGAAACTGGGGAGACTGTGGCTGAGTGAGACTGGGGGCTCCTGGAGTCCCAGGCAGTTCCTCTTAAAGAGCCTCAGCATGAACTTACTCAAAATCCCTCTGAGCTCCAGCACTCGGGTAGCAGCTTAAATGAAACAAGAGACATACAGGGAGGAACTGAATTGTCTGGCATCAGGGTAACACCTGGTGGGGTGCAGAAGCCAGACAAAAATGCTGGCATAAGCCATTGCTCTTTTGCTGAGTCCCTCACCCACAGAGCCAGCAGGTGGATGCCATATCCGAGACTCCATCAATCTGCTTCTCACTGTTTGCCACACCCTAATGATTCCCTGAGACTTCACCCCCACCCAACTTGTGGGCCGGCTAAGCTGTTTCCAGTGGTTTATCCAGATGAATGACCTGTCTTTGCTCATGCCTCAGATTTTCCTAAAAATATCTCAGACAAGCAGCATCTGGCTTTGGCATGCCCTGTGCCTCTTGCTAAATGGCCCCAGGCCTGGCATTTGTGCCAGCCAGCCTCAGTTCAGAGCTTGGCCTCACCTGGGCACCTCCAGGCCCTGAACAACTAGCAGCCATCTTCAGATCACTCTGTAGTTCATGCCAGGTGGCCGTAGGCAGAACACAGGCAGGGCTGACCTTGGCTGGTACCCCAGAGGAGGCTCCAGAGCCAGTGCATCTAGTCAACAGTTTCAGACGACATCCAAGCACCACCTCCAGAAGTGACACACTCATAGGCAGACCCAGTGGGCATCAGGGCCCAACCAAAGTCAGTCCTGCTCTGTGGAGTGGCTCCCCACAGGGCTGCCTGTGCATGGTGGTGGGAGGTTGGTGTTTGTGGTTGCAGCCAGTCCTTATAGCGGATCGCCTGAGGGCAAATCCCTCCCACTCATGTGCCAACAGTGATCAACACTCAACAAAAGGAGGGTGTACACAATCCACACAGGGGATGGGGGTTGGGGGCACGCCTGGAGTTCCCAGCTTACCATAACAAGAGTCTGTGACTGAGCAGGAGGCAGCAAAATCTATCTGCAGAAACGAATCCTCATTCACAGCAACGTCTGTGGTGACTACATAACGGGTGCTGGCTTTTTCGATGAAGACCAGGGCATCACCAGCAGAGCCACACACGGGCATCTTGGTGCCTCCAGGGTGAAGCAGCCATTTCCTACTCTCCAGGGTTGTGAAATCCTCCTCCAAGACTGTATTACCAGAAATATTTCCTCCAATAAGAATCTGAAATATATATTTTTAAAAACCCCACACATTTTCAATTTGGGTTTAAGATATGAGAAAGCACAGTCTTTTCTGTTTGTTTTTAGCTGTCAGATTGATAACTGGCATTATACAGCGAACAGCGTTAGGGCCTCTCGGAATGCTCTTGTTTACGTGCTCTGCCTGCCCATCTGGCAAGGAGCTACAGAAAACAACCAGAAGGACTGACAAAACCATTCACAGCCTTCATGGGCCAAATTGTGCCTTTGGAAACTACATGTGCCCAAACTGAGAAAGCAAAATTTGGCTTACATGTGATTATTTTTTATGTCTTATCTCTAGTCAAGGACAGTTGTACCATAAGGCATTTCAGTTTAATTCTTTGTAGGGATTCTACAGTTTGTTAACAGGTTCTATTCGATACACATTTTATTATGTATGAAGATCCTTTAGAGTTGTCCATAGGATGTTAGGGAGATTTCTTTTCCTTTTCTTCAAAGGCTAAGAAAGAGGATTTGGGAGTTACTGCATGTGGTACCAGTTCTGGTTTGCATGTTTTTGTTTTCAGAGAATTACAACCTTGCATCATGCTTAATAAAGTCTTTCTATCCATATGGCAGAATCCTCTCTGAGCAGGAACTGGGTCCTCTGTTGTGTCCTTTATTTTTATAGTTTTAGGCAATTAAAGGAAAAGAGAATGAAAGGAAGTTAAATGCCATATCTAATCTAGCTGTGTGCCCTGGGGCAAGTCACTCAATTGCCTATCCTGGGCTTCTTCTATGGAACTATGGGACTAAGTACTCTCCAAGGCCACATGAGCTCAAGTCACAAAATTATAGCAGTTATTCTAAAGGAACTGACCTGGTCGATAACCCAGGGACTATAGAAGTGCCCATTTTCAGATGGTTGCCACCAGCGAAGGCGAGTGGAAGCAGAACGTGCTTTCATAGGTATCTCCAGGGCGATGTACCTGCCCACATTGCTGGAGTTGCTGAAAAGGAACTCTTGAAGGAGACTCCAGGAGAGGCCGCCATTGAGAGAATACTGGAGAAGCACAGGTTGGCTCCTGGGGTCTGGAACACCTTTACCACATCCCAGTCTCATGAAGAACTGCACAAATCTGACACAAGCAAATCTACTGTAGACATTTACTTCAGTGAGAAATTCATACCATTTGCAGAAGACAAGCACACAGGGTAGTCAGGAATAAATGGCTTAATGAATAGAATGACTTAATGAATGTCCAAGGAAATAATTTCAAAGCCTGATTTCCCTTTTTAATATGAAAGGGAATTAATAAAATGTAAAATCTGGAAAAAGGGCAATTTTTTACCCATATCATATTTCCCACCCCTCCACAGAGGTGAGTCTGAGGAAAGGAGCATTGGCTATTCTAGGAAGACGGAAGGGGTTCACCAAGTTTGGGAGTGTGTATTGTTATCTATGTAAGATAAATTTGGGTCCTTGTCCTTAGTATCTGAAATCAGGAGAATATAATTAGTTCACTTTACGTCATTTATTGGCAAAATCCCCCATTCTCAGGTTATATCAGAAGTTTTTAAAATCTCATATCATTTGTTTTGGGAGACACATTTAAATTTGCCAGTTGTTCACACCTCTTTGTAAAAGGCCAGGCATCTTTTGGAAGAGGTGTGTCAAGCCTAGGCCTCTTTACTGCTGTTTTTTTAATTTTTTGCCAGGGGCAGGGGGGTATGCACGTGGGATGGTGGTGATGGTGGGCTGTGCCAACTTCTGACTACTGCTGGGTCTGCGATGCATGGTACTGGCCATCCAGAACTGTGGCGGCCAGCCAATGTAGCCTGTCCAGCTGGCAGGGAGGTAGACAGAGTGGCAGCAAGCAGCTGGGGTGCCAAAGGAAACTAGCTCACATGTTATCATTGGCAGGCAAGCTGCTGGTGCCTGGTCAGGCTGCTGTGCTACCTGGTAATGCAGAATAAATTTCATGTGTAACCCAACACACACACCCAATTAGGTATGCAGGCCATACATATGAAATATATTGGGGCTTATAAGAAAGGTTATCAGTTTGATATATAAAGCCATGCATTCTTTATGGGTTCCTCCTCTCCCCCATCTCTATTTACTAGGTATTCATTTATCTCATAACCTGAGAAAATTGGGATTTTACATGGAGCATTTTGAGGTCAATATATGCAAATCCTACACAGCATGCTACAGCAATGAGATAAATAATGGAGCTTTTAATGTTGGATTAATAAAAAAAAATACATGGTTAGTGCCTACTGATGTTTATATCTATAAAAATAATAATCATTCACAAAGAAAAGCTTATAGCCAATTGTTTATTTGTATTGGGAAAATGTTTATATTAATTTAGTCATAGATAAACCATGTAAGATTTAGAAAAACCTAATAATTTCTAAATAAGACAACTCAGTTGCCAATGATAAATCTGAAATAAAAAGCATAAAATGAAATCATATGCATTAAAATAGGATGGTGATAAATAAAATCTTGCTTCTTCTAACTGTAAAATTATTATCTTACAGATAGAATTGTATTTTCCATGGAGTATAGTCAAATTTATAATTCAATAAATAAAGATTTAGGAGGAAGAGGAGGATAATATGTTATGGTATATTTTAATTTACTCTGAAATGTTTCAAAAAATAAAAGCATCATTTTTTTGTTCACTTGCAAAAGTAGGTCAGGGTTCCATTTTACACATGTAAATTGTCTTTTTTATTTTCTTGGCTAAGCGTTTGGCACATCAAATGATCAAAGGATACACATTTTGACAGGGCGTAATCCTTTGAGCCAGTTTAAAATGTTTGTTTCGAGTGACTGTGCTCAACTTAGAAAATGAATGCTTAGTATGTGTGAGCAAACCATTGGAAAGAAGTGCTTATTAAAAATAAGGCTACACTTCAAATGTTCTTAAATTGCTAATGGATGTAAAATTAATTGTGAGTAATTTGAGGGTGGATTGTATTTCAATTAGGGTTTCTACTAAGTCTGGTGTAAATAATTTCTACACAGTCCAAGTGCCAATGAAAAATACTCTGTAGAAGATGGATAAAGAAGATGTAACATTATTTTCCTCAAGTTAAAGATAAATATTGTCATTTCCTAGTCACTATCTTGAAGAATGAATGATATTAAATTTTGTCTGTTTATCTGCATTTCATTTATGATCTAGTTATTGCACAAATCTCAGTTTTAGAAGGGAAATTATGTAAATTGTGTCTTAATGGAGTTTTTGATATGAGAAACTCAGCATTTCCAGTGAAAGACCTTGTCTTTGAGATCTCTCTGCTTCTTTCTGATTCAATTATATCCTGCTGCTATACATTACAATGTAATTTTCCAATAGCATTCAAAAGTGATTACCTAGCATGTGATAAATCCAGATCACGTGTCATCAACATGCGCAAGCCCTCTTCATTGAAAAAGAGGTTGTTTCCACTGGAAAGGATTCCACACTTCCGAGATGGCTTCCCACCACTCACTAATAAGAATCTATCAGATTCTAGCTGACCTGAAAAAGATGAAAAATGTGTTTTACCTCTTGACTCCAACTACAGTCATATTATTTTTAAAGGAATGTGATAACTGCTTTGTGTAGTTTTAAAATGTGAAGTCATAAATAGCAAAGTCATACATTTGGGGCTAAGAGGTCTCTTCAACATTCGAGCGTGTTTGAATTGTTTAACCTTGGCTGTATAATTTAAGGGTCCACAAGACAAAAGGAGGGGCCTTTTCTTGAGTATCTATGGTCCAGCCCCCTCTTTCCATGCCTCTACACATCAAAATAAGACTTGGCTTGTCAGTGAATGACGGAGGGTAATGTGGCCTTTCCACAGGCTTCACTACCTTGCTACTATGAGGGCAGTATCAGACAAGTGTTATATATTTTTAAAAACACAGTTTTAATAATTGAAATTGTAGTATAATTTAATGCTTCATATTAAACAATATCTTTCAAAACCAGACATTTATCTTAGATCTACTTCAGTTTTTTTTTTAAATTTTATTGTTGTTGTATTACATCCATCCCCTTTTTGCTCCCCTCTGTCCCCCTCCCTACCCACCCATACTTTAGTTTTTTGATTATGGTAAAATGCACATAACATGGAATTTATCATTTTCCTCATTTAAAAATGAACAGCTCAGTGGCATTTATCACATTCCCAATGTTGAGTAATCATCACCACTACCTAGTTCCAGAACTCTATCATCACCAGTAAAGAAAACCTTGTCCCCATTAGACAGTCACTCCCCATTTCCTTCTCACCCAGTTCCTGGTAACCACTAATCTGCTGTTTGTATCTATAGATTTGCCCACTTTGATTCATGTAAATGGAATCATATGATATATAGCCTTTCGTATGTGACTCCTTCATTTGCACAATGTTTTCAAGGTACATCCATGTTGTAGAAAGTACCAGTATTTCATTCCTTTTTATGGATAAGTGATGCACTGATACACATAAATATAATTTTAGGATGTACCTTAAAACCATAAATATAGCCCTGGCTGGTGGCACAGTGGATAAGGCACTGGCCTGAGAACCCAAAGGTCTCTGGTTCAATTCCCAGCCACGGCACATAACCAGGTTGCAAGCCAGGTTTTCATCCAGGTCTGTGGCTGGAGACAGGTGAAAGGCAATCGTACATTGATGTTACTCTCCCTCTCTGCTTCTCTCCCTTCCCCCTCTCTAAAAATAATAAATAAAATCTCTTTTAAAAACCCATAAATGTAACCATTTTATAGATTATTTAGGAAAAAGAAAAAAATTTTTAATCCCACTATCATAGTGTAGATAGGTTATTGCATTTAAGGCTTTCCCATAGTTTTATCAAAGCACATATCCAAAGAATATATAATTGTTAATAATTTCAGCTATTATACCATATACATTTTTCCATGTTGTAACCTTATCTTCACATATAATGACATTAGATTTTAGGTATAACTGAGGTACAGAAAGTGATAAGAGGCTACTACTTAATGGGTTGGTGATGAAGCAACAAAAGGAATTTATACTCTGGAAACTTGTTCCCTTCACCCAAGAAGATTAGCTTTCTATGGAAATTTTCTGCAATTACCATTAATGAGAAATTGAATGTGAAAGTAAGTGGTGAAAATTGCCTTAGTTTTTCTCAGTTATATTCTTGTTCACTCTCACAATTCTTTCAAAAATGGACCCCTATAAGATTCAGAACTAAATGAAGGCTTGGGTGGTTTCAATTGTAGAAAAAAAATAATGAAATATTAGAGTAGAACTTAATGATTACTTCTATATACAAATTACATTTAATATGTAAACTCTTTCACATAGCTACATATAATTTATAAGAAAAGATAACCTTCAAAATCATCTTTGAGAAAATCAGGATTTTTGGTGCTTATTTTGCATGTTGGACCTGAGTAGCCAGGATCACATATGCACTTGGTTCCATTGATACAACTCCCATGTCCATTACACATCTCTTCACACTGGGGACCAATGTAGACATTATCAATGGCCCATGTCACTGGCTGAAAGCCAGCAGGGTAAAATCCTTGGTACCATCTGAAACGCACAGATCTGGAAAAGAGGTACAAGTCTTTCAAAATCTATTCAACAGAACAATATACTTTCAAAGTAAGCACATCTGATCACTGAGCAGTGGACAGTTACTACACTACACCACACTCAAGAAATAGAAAACACAATTCAATATGTCAGGAACACAAGCTCCATTCCTCAATCTATGGGACTTGCCAATAAGGTTCTTGCTTCTGGTAAGCCCTTTCCAATTCTATCACCAGGTCAAAATTCCACCTTAAATTCCAACTTTTAAAAATATATATATTTAATTGATTTTGCTGTTACAGTTGTACCAGTTTTTTTCCCCTTTGTCCCCCTCCACCCAGTACCCCCACTTTCTCTGGCAATGCCCCTCTTAGTTCATGTCCATGTGTCAAGCATATAAGTTCTTTGGCTTCTCCACCAACGTTTTCAGTATTGACTTTCTTGGTGAAGCTTTCTCTATCCCTATTATCTACACTCTGCATAACTAATCTTTTTTTAAAAAGAGGTAAAATTCACATAATATAAAGTAACCATTAACTATTTAAAGTATACAGTTTGGAGGCATTTAGTAGATTCACAGTGTTGGCCAACCATTACCTCTATAGAGTTCCAAGACATGCGCATCATCCCAAAAGGAAACCCTGTGCCCATGAAGCAGTTCCCCCTGACCCCCTGTCCATGGCAACCATTAACCTTCTGCTCTCTGTCTCTATGGGTTTACCTTTGCTGGGTATTTCATATAAATGCACTCATACAATACATGACTTTCAGTGTATGGCTATGTTCACTTAGCCAGATGTTTTCAAGGTTTATCCATGTTTTAGCAATTACCAGAATTTCACTTTTTTATGACTAAATAATATTCCATTGTGTAGGTATAACAACTCTATTTATCCACTCACCAGTTGATGGGCAATTGTTTGTTTCTACCTTGTGGCTATTGTGAATAGTGGTGCTACGAACATTCATGAATAAGTGTTTGCTGTTTTTAATTCTTTTGGGTAAAGTAGTAAAATTGTTGAGTCACAGAGCAAATAACTAATCACTTAATTAGTCTCTCTTACCTGCTTTCTTCCATAATTTTGATGGAATTTCCATTATTGTAGTTATCACAGGTGCAGGTATCTAAAAGCATACCTATTTTCCCTATTGGCTGTGAACGCCTAGAAGCTAATCTCCATGCTTCCTTCTTTTTTGTACCTTCATGATGCCCCATACAGTGTTTCAGATACACTGGATACTCAATAAATGTTTGTTGTATGGCATTTATTATGAAAAGCCTTAACAGCCAAGCTAAGGTTTTTTGGATTTTATTCTATTGGCAAGAGAGAGACCCAAAAGATTATTTTAAAGAGAGGAGTGAAAAAATTAGATTTAGTTTTGGACAGATGTCTCTTATTTCTTAATTTCTTTTTATATCAAAGGTAATTTTTCTTTTTATTGGTAAGTAAATTGAATTATACTGTTGATAATGTTAGTCCCTTGGAAATAACCTACATATTTAGTCCAGAAATAGTTTAGTATATTTTACTATGTAAAAAACTCAGTGCAAAGAAGATAGGTTTATTTAAGAGGGGACAGATATAGAGATGGCATGTATATTCATTTCGGTGTCCTGTGAATCTGCTCAATTTTCAATTTTCATAGAAACCAAATTCAGAATAATATTTAAGCAGAAATTAGAAGTCAATATTAGAAGCCTTTATTAGATTTCTAAAGTTTAACAGAAAATGAAGCAGATGGAGTCAAGTTTCCCCATATAATTTTAACCCTAACAAGACTCTTAATTATATTAAGCTGTCCCCAAAATGCCAGTTCATAATTAAATTTTACTTTCAAATATTTATCAGAGTTTAGTCTTGGCAAGAAGCTCTTCCTATCTTTTGAACTTTCAGGCTGCTGAGTTGAGGGAAATGGCTAGAGTTTTCCTTTGAACAAAAGCCTGCATGGATTTTTTTGAACTTCTTATTTATTCAAATGTTCTGAATACAAATGAATCACCTTGGTTGGATATTTATTATTGTTCACCTGCTTTGACACAGAAATGGCAAGCACTATATAAATAGGCTGAAAGGTCTGGTCTCACTGTGGTTGCCTTCTGCTGAAATCTTAGTTTGAAAATTTCTCACTGCCACCCTCCCTGGTGAATGTCAGCATCTGTTCTCCTAAGCCAGTGATATTCAAAAGGATCTGTTCTTTAAATGTAAACTTTAAGTTTCAAGCAGACAACAGTGCTTTCATTAAATAGGGATTTTGGTAGACTCATTATGAAGCTGTATAAAGCAAAAGCAATTAGGGATTTTAAAGACAAAAAGCTTCTAGACAAAAAGGACACAAAAGTGATGTGAATAAAATTCAATGGAAACTCAACACTTAATGCTTCAAATATGAATTGACTATATGTGGAGGGGAAAATGGGCATTTCTGCATCTGGTAACATTTACTGCACTTTTTTATGGTTCCCATTGTCCAGTAAATGCACAGAAATGGGTACTTTAAACATGGGTTATACATTTTTTTCTTTTAGCATCTAGCACTTGCACCATTATTATGTACCATGCTGAATACAAACCAAGAGGTGATTCACTGAGTTGGAGAAAATGTAACTTTTGCCTTCCAGCAATTCATGCCTGTGTGGGTTTTAAGAAGAGTCTTAATTCTTCTCCTGAAACAAGGGCTAGACAACACTATGAAGGCAAATTCTTTTTTGCAGAAATGGCTGAAGGCAGCTTGAAAGATAGATTTATACCATTGTGAGAGTGGGAAAGCCTCCTTAAAGGATTTACTTTCTTTTCATAGAAATAATACTGACCTGGAATACAAATAACATGATGGCCTAAGTTCTGTACTTTTATAATTGGAGGAGGTATATTTTAAACTGACACCCAATACCAGCCAGTGGAAATATGAATGCCTGCATTTCCCTGGTTCGAATTTCCAAATTACATCACCGTGCCTTATGTGTAAACATAGCCTGATGGACACAACCAAACGCTAAGTGAGGCAGGCTCCATGACAACAAAGCACTGTCCTGGAGTGGGTCTCTCCACTCAGAACCTCAGATCTTTGTGGCTTTATTTTCTGCTCCTTTAAATAGTATTATTTCTATGTGGGAACTTGCTGCAGCAAGTTTCAGTTGTCAAAACAATCTAAAGTCATGGCCCACACCTATGTGTAGCATTGTTTCCTACTTAATCTAATGTTTAGCGGGGCAATTAAAGGAAATTCGAGGTCTTTTACAGAAAAAACCTAGAGCTTCTCAGCAATATCATAACGGTCACAGTATTGGACACAGGTGTCTAAGTCATTGGCTCTCCAGGCGTTTTCCCTGCCCACACTGCCCACGAGCAGGGGTTTGGGGCAGCCATGCTTCTGTTGCAATACCTGGCTTTCTGGGCATAGCTGATTGGTTCAGATGTTCTCTTCTAGAAGTGTGGAATCAAGAGTTCCAGCAAACGAGAGCTGCGGTTGCTGAATGATACTAATGATAAAAATGAGGATTGCAACTTTTGTTGCTGATGGCCTCAGACTCCCTGAGTGGAGTTGGTGCTATTATTCCCCAGCATGTTTCTAATAAATTCCTCCTTTTTTTTTTTTTTTTTTTTACTACTCTTTATATTTCTTGCAACATATAGTCTTAAATAATACAATTGACTTTTGATAGAATTTTTTTCCTGAGTTACCTATGCCACCCCCCCCTCCCCCCTTTAAAAATAGACAAGCTCCTCCCCTACGCCTGTAGCAGTTTTCGGTTGTGCTGGCTGAGTCCTCAGCCCTGCCTATTCCTACAGCCTCTCCAGAGACTCTCCTTGCCTCCTCAGCTGCCACTTCTAAAGATTCTTGAGGATGTTTTGCTTAGAAATACTTAAAAAGAAAACCAAAACAGATTGTCTATTAGAATAATATCCTGCTGTAAATAGAAAGAATAAATAAAATATAATCGACAACACAAAATATTAAAACCCTTAACCATTAAATTTTAAAAATTATGCTGATTATATGAAATGTGAATAGATTTATGTTAAAAAAAAATTCTCCAGACTTTTGAAAGTTTCCTTTTGCCCTTCTGGAAAAGTACTAGAAGTTTTGTTTGAAGACCCAAGACTTCTAATTATGCTGTTTCATATTAGGAATGTAAATCTATTTCCACCTTGAAAGTATGATATTAATACTTTCTTCTTTTTTTGACATACCCTAAAATAATAAGTTCTTTATTCTGAAGGAAAATACAAATTTTGAGGCAGGCTGCTTTGTTGACTTTGTCCCTTTATTCAGTTATACTGTTAGTTTCACTTTTTGAACTATACTTTTCATTTCTGTTCGAATTGAAGTCCTTCACCTCCAAATAGCTTTTCAACAGAAAAGTCAAATATAGGGTGGGCAAAAGTAGGCTTATAGTTGTTAATATAGAAAATAATACAATAACTAATAATAATACAAGAATAAACTTTGTGTTTTATGTACTCACAACTTCAAACCTACTTTTGCCCACCCTGTATATGTAACAATAATGCTAAGAGAGGTTGAAAAAGTAGAAATGCCTAGGGTAAGAGTGCTAACAAGTTCTTTATGAGACACTGGAATATTCTGTGGGCTTCCATCCTCCCCATGTGTCTTCTCCTGGCGTGAGAAACATAGGTAGTTATTTGAAAGTCATAAAATTCTAATTGCATTTCTATTGTGAAGGGGGAGGGAGTGGGGCAAGGTTACAATATTAGGGGAAAACCATCTTTCTGTTGCTTCCTACTCGACCTAATAAAGACCTAGAGGGACATGAACCCCCCAATAGGGTACAGTCCCTGTGCACTTTTACAAATCTATCTTCAAACTACACATTAGCAGCATGACAGCTCAGTGCTCTATGTTGTAAACATACATCAGTCTGTTTCAAGTGGAAAACTGAAAAAGAAAGGTAAGGTGGAAATTTCCTCCTGGTAAGGTCAATGATGATGTCAGGAAGAAAACTGTCAATGAAAAAGAAATGTGGCATGAAGCAGGGGCTCCTTACCCACAAAGGTGCAGTTTCCCGAAGTGCACAACCTCCCTCCTCCAGCCCTGGGTGGTCCCTGCGTAGTAGGTGCTGCTGGGGTGGTGCTCAGTGGAGCACAAGGAGCTGACGTGGCTGCTGCTGTGGTAGCAGAGCGGGAGCAGCAGATGCCAGGTTGCCCCAAAGTCCCGTGAAAATTCCAACCTCACCGGGTCAGCAGATGAGCTGTCCGTTGAGCACCCAACATTGATCTTGGGGACGAAGGAGAAAATGATGCAGATTAACTCAAAGCAACAAGCCTTGAAATGATTCGCCACTTCATTATTTTCTTGAGTCCATTTTCCTGGAAACTGTCTTGCTGAAATATTTAACACTATGAAATTCTTTTGCTTGGATAATATTATATATTACCTTTAAATAATATTTTTTCCTAAAGAACCTCAATATTTTATAAAAAAACTAGAAAGTGGGTAAGGCAGAGGCTGGCACAGAATTCCAGATGTTACCTTTGGCCTACTTTAATAGTCAAGCTAAGCAAATAGTAATGAAAAGACTATTTTCCTAATTCTAACCATGAGCTTTTTTTCAAGTGCTAGACAGGAAGATCTATTTTTCTTCTGGTGACACTTTCAGAATACATGTAATCCCACTTTTGCACAAGGAGAATCTTCAACATGTGATTAATATTAAAACACCATTTCCCTGGCACAGGGAGAACACTCAGAAAGAACTTTTTTCACCATTAAAGATATAACCATTTTTCATTCTTTCCCCCATGCTTTCAATTAAATTAAGCTAAAACTTAATTAAATAAATGCATGTAATTTTGTCTATGAAATTTTTTCCTCTTCCCATTGGGATTAACATATTCTTGCTATCATAGCAACCAGATCAGATGTATTTATATCTATAATTATATAAGTTATTGACTGCTGTTGAACTTATTCCTCTTATTTTCTCATGAGTAAACTGTTGGTATTTAATAGCCTTTTCAAGTATAAGTATTTGTTTCAAATGGATTCTTTTGATAAAGAACTGTTAAGAACCAGAGGTGCTGCTTTTTCATTAACATTCAAAGCATAACTTTATATGTTATATGTTAGAACATATAACAGAAATTTATATAAGTAACTTATGATAACATAAAGTTATATAAGTAACATAATGAAATCAGAAAATATAACAGAAAATTTAGAATAGATACAGAATAATTTCTTTGCTAAGGCATCATTTGGTTCCTGACTTTTGAGATGTAAGAGACAAGTCTATTTTAGAGAATTCAGAGAGGTAACCTAAAACAAATAATTCAAACCTGTGTTGATGCCATTGGACTCTACTTTAAGCAAGGCTGCTCAGTGGTTGGTATGGATCTGATATGACACAAGTATCTTTGGAAGTTAATATTATTGAACATTAGTATAATGCACCTTTGGTCCTGCTGATGTTATCTAAATGTTTAAAATACATAAAGAGGTTTTTTTACTAGTTTACTTTCTTAAAAAATATAGAGTTTGATATTAATGAAATAAAAAAATGCAGTATTATTTTATCTGTAAAATTCATGACACCATGCTAAATATTATATAAATGTGCAGGCATAATATAGATTATAGTTACATTGACTTGGATCCTAAATAACTCACAGAAATTGTGAAAATAATAATATTAAAATCATATGGTCCTTTTTATACTTATAATGTTTAAAATAACTTTTTCAACAACTTCCCATTATAGTAGGTGGGGAGATTATGTCATAAATAAAAGATAAAAATTAAAAAATAAACCTTAGTATGACAAATTGGTTCTGCTAATACAAATGAATTAAGAAATGAAACCTCTTTTGTCCATAATGCATAAAATTATCTGAGATTTTCCTTCTCTTTCCTAGGTTTTGTACAAGATAAAAGTTAAAGCATTTCTGAAGGAACAAAGCCACATACCTCAAACTGTATGATGGTGTTCTCATTCACACTGAGGTCCCTCGTGGTAATGGAATGCTCACCAACTTCATTTGAAACAAACACCATGGCTGAATCTTCCTCACTATTGTGCAAAAAAAAAAAAAATCCAAAACAAACAAACAAAAAACAACAAAGAATCCATTTAGGCAAGTGTTCATTGTGATTTCTATAGAGCAGCGGTTTTATTTTCAGTTTCTGAATTCAATACTTACGGTGCTCCCTTTGAAGAATATGGGCAATAGAGACCAATGTTACCACCAGGATAGAAAAACCAATTGTCTTCTCTGGGCCCAAAGTCAAATGTATCCAGAAGCATCACAGGGTTGTTTAAATTATTGCCATCAATAATGAAGTCATCAATGATCCAGATTTCTTCTTTCTTACCTAAGGCATTTTTGGATAAAGCAAGTTTTCCCAATGGTGAAAATCAGATGGACATTTTGCTCATTGGAAGAAAGTAAAGTACAGAGGGAACTCAGTAACAACAGGTTAAACATATGCCTCTAGACAAAGAAATACTAATTACATAACAGTGTATTTACAGTGATTATAGTAACAGTGTGAAACAAATTAAGCTTTCAATCATATTAAATTGACACTGAATGGAACAGTCTTATTAATTCAAAAACATGTGACAAACAGCTTGTGAAAGTGTGCTGCCTTTTTCATCACAGGGGTGCTTCAGACCTTCCCACTGGCAAGACTGAGCTTTGAGTTTGTTTTGTGGTTTTAGTGAATATATAAGACATCTGGATCTGTGAGACTGGGCAGTTGGCCCTGCAGACTTAGAACAGAGGTATACTAACTAGTCTATTCAAGGAGCAACTATGACTTTTTAGAGTTAACCCATGGTTTAACATCATGCTTTCGTCAGGATGAAGGACCATGGCTATGAAAATGTTGCCTAATGCATATTTTATTTAATTGTTAAAAACTACACAGAATAAAAATTCTGTTACATACTTTATTTTTTCTTAATGCTGACCCAAACATCTATGTTTATTTAAAGATATGTGGAATAGTTTACTAGTTTACAGAAAACTAGTAAAAATCACTCCTTGGACTATCATAAAATCTGATTTTGTGACTTAGGCTGGGTATTTAAGGAAGGTGTTACTAAGCAGATAAGAACCACAAACCCAGGCTGCTTTTGTAAAAGACACTGTTTACATTGAACTGGAAACAAGGTGATAGAACCATGCCAAGCAATAACCTTAAGATTTGCCAAAGTTGCTTTTTCACTGATTCCTACTTGTAGCACAATTCTTACAAAATATAAACAAGAATTTGTAAACAGGAACTTGTGGAAATAACCTGATGATTTAAATGGTTCTTTCTCTTTCTCTCTTTCTCCATATATATATATATATATATATTTTTTTTTTTTTTTTTTCATATATAAATATGAAAGCAGTTGGTGAAAACAATAGAGAAAAATCAGGTAAGCATTCAGGTAAGCATTCAAACCTAATACAATGACAATATCTTCTGGACTATGAAACTGGTTGCAGTCCTTTTTGGATTTGCATTTGGTCTAAATAAAAAAGACCAAATACAAATAAAAAAAGATTATAATAAAAAAGATGATACATAATATAAATATAATAGGTCCAAAATATAAAGGATTATGCTTTCTGTTCACAACAAGTGAGAAATATTTATTTTGATTTATTAGTTATAATGGAAATACTCAGGTTAAATTTTAGAGATGGCAGTAATTTTTCTTATTTATTTCTGTGTTACCTCTGCAAAGAAACTACTTAATGTGACACTTCCACGCTTACATAGGCCATTAAATGCATAATTTGGTTAAGTATGGTCCTGTATAATCATCAGTAAATAAAAATATAGGATGCAATAAGCATTAACATTTTGTAAAATCATTTTCTTTAACCGTTTGAAAATTCTATTAAATGATACATTCCCTATGACCTGTCAACTGAAACAAGTGTATATCATAAGAATATTTCATCTATGTAAGGCATTATCTGCTTGGTGTAAATCCCTCTCACTTTGCCATGGCATTTTGCTTATACTCTATCTCACTAAAAAATGCCACACTCAAAGAACTAGGTATTCCTAAATGATTTCAACAAAAATGTAGTTACAGTTGATGAGTGCCTAATGGTAATGCTGGATTATTTTTTAAAAACCTTAGATCCATAACAACATTTCGATGTAAGTATCTCTTGATATTTAAATCATCAAGAGAATTTATGAGCCAAATATGAAGAGATAATAAAGGTAGATACAAATGTAAATATTCATTGAGACTCCTCAAAAGTGAAAGCATTTAAGATGTGTGTGATGAATAGCTAAGCTACTCAGTTGATAAGCTTAGAAAGAAACATGTTAACATGCCAAGTCAGTTTTCATCATAAAAGGACATATTTATTTTTACCATTATTATATGGTTGCCAGAGTCTGAATCTTGTCGCATTGGTTTGGGCAGTGTATGGCAAGGGAACATTAATGAAAAGTATGTTGGTCATTTGAGGGAAATAAAATTCATCCATCAGGTGCCAAGTGATCCCTCCATTGACAGAGAATTGTAATAGAATAGTATGCGACCTCTCTGGAGTACCTGAAAAGAAGACAACACAGGTATAAAATATACTGTACTAAAAATGTGAAAATAGTATGTGCTTAGATTATTCTTTTGACATCTATGCATGAAGTGACTTAGATTCACATAGAGTGGTGTAGTCCAAGTGAGTCAGAGGCAACTTAAAGTGATGACAGGTTGAATTTTCTGTATGATAATATCTAAAATAAAAAAAACAAATCTTGCATTTTCAGACAATAGTATCTCCCTTTCTTTCCAGCTATAAACATACATCTTTCTGTGTTTTATTTAGGAAACATTGCATCAAAAATTTGCTTTTACTGGTATCACAACTTTACAGAGGGTCAAACATTTAAATCTCAGGATACAATAAAAAATCTATTTGAAAATTTGTTACATCCAAATGGCATTATTTGTCAAAAAAGCTATTTAGTTAGTATAAAAGGTCAGAATGACAGGGTTGGCATTTTTGAATTCACATTTGTTAAAAAAATAGTTCAAAATTTTTATGAGTTAAAAAATTTTAATTTAAAAATTCTTACAACTAGAAAGTAGCAGTGGAAAAAACTCAGGGACATGATGATAACTTTAATTACTACAGAGCTAGTATGATTACTATAGCTATATGAAATTATTATAAAATCAGTAATCTTTATATTAAGATGAATTTTTTAAGAGAAGAACATTTGTGAATATTTATGTAGTCAAATTTATGTTAGCTTTTCCATGTAACAGAATTTATGGGCTTCAAATACCTTATTGCTTCGTGGAAAGGAATTGTGCCTGGGGGAATTTTCTTAAAGGGAAATAATAAAATCATGTCCATAGAAATGACTTACCTTTTGCTATAAATCTAAGTGAGAATTGGACATACATGGTATTAGTACAGTCTAGGTCTCTTGAAATAAGCATCCTTAGTCCTTCCTGCAAAATAAAATATATATGTTAAGTAATCTTACTTCATTTAAAAAATTATTTTCCTTTGACTTTTATACACTTAACTTGGACCAGCTAAATAACTGATATATACATGTAATGTTCAAGAAGCCATATGTGGTCCAGTTTTAAAAGAAATCTTGTAGATTGAAGGTGACAGAGGAGTCAGTGAGGGCTATGCTAACCTCCTCCCAGGACCAGTCTGGAATTGCAGCTGAGTTATAGAGAGGTCATCTGGAATGACCAACTGAGCAGTGACTGGAGAGAAGCTTGAGACTATGGGCAAATGGAAGAAACTGCTTCACCACAGTGTGACTCAAATGGAGAGTGGAGGAGATGTGAGAGGGCTGGCTGGGTTTCCATGGGTGGCAACCACTACCACAGGAATACAAAGATTAGTAAGAGATTACTACAAACAACTATATGACCAGAAATTTGACAATCTGGGTGAAATGGACAAATTTCTGGAAATATGTAATCTACGAAAATGGAATCCAGAAGAATCAGAAAGCCTGAATAGACCAGTAACAACTAGTGAAATTGAAGCAATAACCAAAAAACTTCCAGCACACAAGAGCCCTGGACTAGATGGCTATCTAGGCAAATTTTACCAAACATTTAGGGAAAGAACTAACTCCTATTATTCTCAACCTATTCCAAAAAATCCAAAAGGAGGGAAGACTCCCAAACTCTTTCTATAAGGCCAGTATTATGCTAATTTCAAAACCAGGTCTAGAGTGTCTGCTTAGCTAAAGAAAACATCAGCAAAATTAAAAGGGAACCAACTGTATGGGAAAACATATTTGCCAATGATACCTCAGACAAGGGTTTGATCTCCAAAATATATAAAGAACTCATATGACTCAACACCAGGGAGACAGACAGCCCCATTAAAAAAATGGGCAATGGACCTGAACAGACACTTCTCTGAGGAGGACATACAGAGGGCCCATAGGCATATGAAAGAATGCTCAACATCACTAGCCATCAGAGAGATGCAAATTAAAAACACAATAAGATGCCACCTCACAAAGATCAGATTGGCCATCATTAACAAATTAACAAACAAGAAGTGCTGGCAAGGATGTGGAAAAAAGGGAACCTTAGGTGCACTGTTGGTGGAAATGCAGACTGGTGCAGCCACTGTGGAAAACAGTAAGGAATTTCCTCAAAAACCTAAAAATGGAACTGCCTTTTGACCCAGCAAATCCATTGCTGGGATTATACCCAAAGAATTCTGAAACACCAATTCAAGATAACTTATTTGATCCCTATGTTCATAACAGCACTATTTACAATAGCTAAGTGCTGGAAACAGCCTAAGTGCCCATTAGCAAATGCATGGATCAAAAAACTGTGGTACAGTAGTTACACAGTGAAATACTATGCAGCAGAAAGAAAGAAGGAACTCCTACCTTTCACAACAGCATGGATGGACCTGGAGAGTATTATGCTAAGTGAAATAAGCCAGGTGACAAAAGAAAAATACCATATGATTTCATCTATAAAAGGAACCTAATGAACAAAACAAACAAGCAAGCAAAATAGAACCACAGGCATGGAAACAAGGAGTAGACTGACAGTGACCAGACGGGAATGGGAAGTGGGTTCAGGGAGGAAAGAAGGGGAAGAGTCTAGTTAAGAAACTTGTATAAATTACCGATGGACATGGACAAAAAGGGTGGTCTGACTGTGGGAGTGGGGTTTGGGAGGGGCTAAGGAGAGTAATGGGGGCAAAGTTGGGACAACTTTAAAAAAGCAACAGTAAAAAATGCAAAAGAAAACAAATGGTAGTTTTCACTTTTTTCTTTAAGATTTTCTTTACTATTTTCAGAGAGAGAGAGAGAGAGAGAGAGAGAGAGAGAGAGAATGACATCAATGTATGGTTGCTTTTCATCTGCCTCCAGCCACTGACCTGGCTGGAGACCTGGCTTGCAACCTGGTTATGTGCCCTGGCTGGGGAATCCATCAGTGACCTTTGGGTGCGCAGGCCGGTGCCTTATCCACTGTGCTACCAGCCAGGGCCAGTTTCTGCTTTCTTAAAGGCTTTCATTTCCTATGCCTGAATGACCCAGCTTTATTATCTCAACTGTAAATCATACTTTGCTGTGACTACAAAAAGTGGTGTGAAAATGATAGCATTACATATCTACAGGTCTTTTTACTTTTTACTTTATTTTAGTAAGTGGATTCTTTTTATATTTATTTATAAATATGAATATTCCACCATCATTTGTCCCCCTTATACCTTCTTCCACTCCCACCCACCTCCTCCCTCTGCAATCATCACACTGTGTCCAGGTCCATGAGCTATTTTTCTTAGGAAACAGCCTCCTTTGATCATGCTGTGCGAGGACTAACGAGGAAACAGATGAAAAATGTGCCAAGTGCTCCTGCTGGAAGCTTGGAACTAACAGGTAACTTTTCAGGGTTCCAAGGAGTCTTAGGAACTTATGACTCCTTTGCACACTCTGACAGCCCTGGGAGTCTCCTTCAGGCTGTCGCAAGCCCTCCAGTTGGTCAAGTTAAATAAGGCATAGCTTAGTCCTAGTGCCTTGGCGGTAACTGCTCGTGCAGAAAAGCCAAGGAAGAAGGAAAGCGATCACGTTAACTTGAGTAATTTTTTCTGCTAATTAAGTATTTCTGGTTGCCTGGAATTGACAGCTCTTGTAGCATGTTTTCTCCATGCGCACACAGGATTGCAATGACAGCCAGTCAAAGAAAACTGCACGATGCACATGTACTATGGTCCGAATGGGCTTTTTAGCTTCTGCATGAAATGACTCCTCAGTGGTGGAGGACCGACTGTGTGAGAGAGTGAACACTGTCCACTGATTTTCTCATTATCAATCAACAAATACTAAATAGAATTTTAGCTAGGCAAAGCAAATTCTTTCTCATCTTTGTAACATTATAGAGCACATTATTCAATAGCTGAAAATTTTCAAATAGAACTGATTTTGTAATAGCAACCATATATTGTCCAGAATATGGTATGTTCTAAAAGTGACACTTGTTTCAAGCACCTAGCACCCCTAAGTGGGGGGCATTATTATCTCCATGTTGCAGGTAAGAAGACTGATGCTCAGACGGACAGTAACAGTTTATAAGTGGTAGTGGCAGGATTTGAACCCAGACATGTCAGATTCTGAAACTTATCCTCCAGCCTTTGTAAGATACCAGTGTTTTGCTTATTAAATCATCTCTTAGTTTTGGGAGAAGACATCCACATTATAACATTTAGAATTTGATAGCTACTTGATATTGTGTGAGACAGCAACTGCATTTACAAAGCATGATTCAATCTACCAGGGTTGAAGGTTGTCATGTAAAAAGCCTTATATTTCCAGTCTTTGTTTTCCCTTTATCCTAATAACTCACTGTGCTGCTCAGTCTATGATGCCTAATCAATGCCTAGTCTTCATGGGTCAGTGTCATTACACTTTCCCTCATACACTTACAAGCCCTGAGCTTTGGATGTTTTTATGGCTTGACGTCTTGTGGAGGCTGAAGTTATGGGGAAAGGTAGCTTCTTCAGCTTAAAATGAAAAAGCTCTGAGGTGGTTAGCTGATAGGTCCGGCTAATAAACACCCCTTGCTAATATCAAGGTAAGGGAATATGACTACCTTTCTCCTTGAATCGTGGAATATAAGTATAACTTGTTCCATGAAAGGCCCCATTTTATACTGCATTTTGTAGGAACAATTTTGTTGAAAGTGAGTATGATCTCTAATATAAAAGTATCTTTCCTTTATATTTGCACTATTTGTTTCTAGTTCAGTACTTGACATTGATAATCACATGGCGAATCTGTTAGGCCCTGCTTCTACATATTTCCTAGTTTATGTAGATGTTTCTTTTCTCAGTCTTTTTTCCAAGTTGAGCAATCCATTTATGCTAAATGTGAGGAATTCTTTCTTTTTTAAAACTACTCAGGTTTTTTTTCATTGATTTGTTGGTCAGGGAGTGAGAGAGAGAGAGAGAGAGAAAGGGAGGGAGGAAGAAGGAGAGAAATATTTGTTATTCCACTTATTTATGCATTCATTGATTAAAAAATGCGAGGAATTCTTTTGTATCCAATAAGCTATTTTAACTGATACTACTACTGAAACTGTAAACATTAAAAAGAGACTATCATTTCATTTTTCATGAAAGGATGCCTTTCTAGGTCACACTACAGCCTACTGAACGGCACACACTGAGCCCTCTGTTCATCTTGCAGAGCTGATGGATAATATGTCTAAGACATAGAATGCTTGGCTGCCCTTGCATTTGGATGGCTAAAGAGGAATATAAAAGACTGGCTCTTCCTCGTATACAGGATCTAGGGACCAGGTTAATTCTGCTGCTTTAAAATTTTATCAGGGAAAGATATTTGAATTATGAAGTCACAGGGCTTCCTTCTTCCTTCTGGTCTTGTCAACTGCTTCAAGCAGATCAGAACTGAGCTAGCGGTAATGAGAGCTAAAGCCTCAGACAAGACTAAAAACCACACAGACGTACAACGTACACAATACAACAGAAATCACAGAAGCCTGGCAGTTCCCACTCTGAAATGTTCCTCAGTTTCTTTGGTTTCCTTATAATTCTTAGGGACTTGTAAATCTCCTAGACTCCCAAATTATTTTTCTTTCTTATTCAAAACTTGAGAAAATTCTGAGTTTAAACAAGGATGATAGGCATCATCTATTAACTATAATTGGAAAGGTTCCAGGGTGTCTAATTTTCAAGTGTTAGGTGTTAATCATTAAAGTAGTACCGAAACCCATGCAGATTTTTGTTAAAGATTTCATTTGCACACCTAGATTAGCTGATTTTCCCATGCTGAGAGAGAGCTTGATATAGCATTTATTCATATAGAAGATGTGCCAGCTTAGCACAGAGTTTCACACAATTTCTTATTATTTCTCTAACCAGATATCTAGGATGAAATACTAGATACTAGAAAAAATACTAACGATGCTTGAGAACGCTATTGAACTTTACTTAAATGTTTGGTTTTCTTAAAGTCACAAAGTAATTCTATAAAGAAAAGGTAAAGCAAAGACCTTCCATAAAACCACTTAAAATACTGCAAGTTAAATATTCAATAACACATAAATTGTTACACTGTAGAAGTGAAAGTTCTAGAAATTGCATCTGCATAATATATATATATATATATATATATATATATATATATATAATATATAATTCAAGAAGAAAGTAAAGAAGTCTGATATCAAAGCAGAGGAAAAATTTTATCTTAAGTGACCATAAATAATGTACTGAATAGAAGAGGAAACATGGTTTGGGCTAGAAGACAATAATTATGTGTGAGATAATCTATCATCTGAACAGATTCAGAAATGTATTTGTATGAAGGAGAGCCTGGAGAAAGGATTTCATTAGCTGTTTACAGAAGCAGAATCTTATCTGACCCCTTTAAAAATGAGAGCTGTTCCAGATTTCATGGCTTCACCATTCAGATTGCCCCTCTCTGCACCGTACACTTCAGGCCAGAGGTCGGGGTGTAAGTTCCCGTTGAAATCATCTTTAAGAATCGAGGGCAGAGGAACCACAGGGACACAGTAGGCTCCACCAAAGCCCCGGTCACACCTGAGGAAAACAATGGGCAGAGAAAAGGCATTATTTGTGCTGAGTTCAATCAGCCACTTTTATTTTTGCCATATACATATATATATAAAATACATGGCCTGTTTTATGCACTTACACACAGCGTCCAGCATCGCAAGTCCCTCGCCCTGAGCACATCCAAGGGCACCCTGAGGCCAGCACAACATTATCAATAGCCCAGGTGTCGGCTCCCGCAGTGTAGTTGGCCTGAATCCATCTGAACCGGGTCCTGGGAGATCTAACCAAGGAAAATCCAGTAAATTTGACAAGAAACTTTGAAAGCATGGGATTTATTTATTTGCTGTTCTAGTATAGTCATCTCAATTTTCTCCCATTGCTCTCTCCTGCCCCACCCACCCCTCCATTCCCACAGTCAATCCCCACTCTCTTGCCCATGGGTCATTTATACCTGTTCCTTAACTAGGCCCTTTCGCTTCTTTCCCCTCCTTATCCTCCTCCCCTCCCCCTTCTGGTCTCTGTCACTCCATCCCTTGTTTCCATGCCTTTGGGTTTATTTTGCTCATTTGTTTGTTTTGTTCATTAGGTTCCTCTTATAGGTGAGATCGTATGGTATTTGTATTTCACTGCCTGGTAATTTCACTTAGCATAATGTTGTCCAAGTTGATCTATGCTGTTGTGAAAGGTAGGACTTCTTCCTTTTTGCTGAGTAGTATTCCATTTTGTAAATGTACCAGTGTTTTGATTCACTCATCTACTGATGGGCACTTAGGCTGTTGCTGGCTTGTGGCTATTGTAAATAACCCTGCCATGAACATTGGGGTGCATATAGGTTCTTTTGAATTGGTATTTCAGGGTTCTTTGGGTATTAATCCAATGGTGGAATCACTGAGTCAAAAGGCAGTTCCATTTTTATTTTTGTGAGAAAATTTCATACTGTTTTCCACAGTGGCTGCACCAATCTACATTCACACCAACACTGCACTAGTTCCTTCTTCTCCACATCCTCACCAACACCTGTTGTTTGTTGATTTGTTATTGATGGCCATTCTGACAGGTTTGAGGTGGGATCTCATTGTGGTTTGAATTTGCATCTCTCTGATGGATAGTGATGTTGAGCTTTCTTTCATGTCTATGAGCCCTGTGTATGTCCTCCATGGAGAAGTGTCTGCTCAGGTCTTTTGAGCATGGTTTTATTGGCTTGTCTGTCTTCCTAGTGTTGAGTCATATGAGTACTTTATATATTTTGGAGATCAAACCTTTGTCTGAAGTATCATTGGCAGATATGTTTTCCCATACAGTTGGTTCCCTTTTCATTTTGATGATGTTTTCTTTAGCTGTAATAAAAACTTTTTAATTCGATATAGTCTCATTTATTTATTTTTTTCCTTTATTTCCCTTGCCATAGAGGATGTATCAAGAACATTATTTTATTTCTCCTTTTGCTTTGAAATGCCCTCCTCCATGTTCCAGTTCCTTCTTCTTTAATGCAGTTGATTGGATGCTGTTTTTATTTATCCCACAAACAGGAGGGTAAAACACATGCTTTTAAAATATTTTGCCATTTCTTTCATATAAGGGTCTCTGAACCCATATGTGAGGTGAGAAAGTTGTTCTCAACTATCGATTTGTATGTTGGAACTACATGCTGAATTTTAGTTTTTGCTTTCAGGTTTTCATTGCTATTCAAAGCTAGAAAAGAGATCTAAGATGACAAGTATGAGGAAAAGTTGGGACTTTCCAAAGTTCTTGCCATGAGGTCCCTGTTCTACTGTGTCTCAATGGTTTGTAAAATGGTAAATAGAAACCCTATTGAATTTTTGCCTCTAACTTGCTCCCTAAAGGTGGGGACTGGAAGGTGTGCTGTATCTCTACGTCTTGTATTGTACTTGCAGCCAGTTATGTGGAATATGCAGTCAGAAGACCACTTTATTTAGAAATGCATACCAAACAGCAGTAGTAGTCTCTCATTTAGGAATAGGTTACAAAGCAGACAGTGTTAGTTATTTGGAATTTGGAATACAGTCTACTTTCAGTAGAATTTCAATAGTAACTGTTCAAGTGCCATCATTTCCCCTAAAAAAGTTCTTTATGCAACAGAGCTCCAGCAGAGGCTCTTAGCAGGAATCTACTCACGCCACCACTCTAACACCCTCCAGTGGTTCCCCAACACATGTAATGTCAAGGCCAAACTGCTTACGGTGACACACATGGTCCCTTAATCATCTGCCCTCTTCCATTGCCTTATCCTTCCCTATTTCTTGCCTCACAATTGTACTTTGGCGGCACTAAATTCTTGAATTTTCCCATGAATTCATGCTTTTTCTGGGTCCTCCTGTGAGTCCTCTTCGGTTGGCCAAACTCTACTCACTTACTTTTACTCAGTCCAGATATCAGCTCCTCCAGGAAGGTCTCTCTGTTCTCCCAAACAAAGTTACATAGCACCCTTTCTGTTTTAATAATATCCCTGTTATCATTTTATATCATAAACAACTGCTTAGATGATTCTTATCCTAAATAAGATACTTGTGCCCTGGCATCAGCTTATTTCTGTTGATTCAGAAGTCTAAAACGCAATAAAGATTTAATATATGTTTGTTGAATAAAAATAAAGCGAATAAATAAGCTATAAGAAAGCATTGCTTAAAGCTCTGGGGTCCATAGGAAACTATTTTAGGGTAATTTGAAAGGCTTTGGTTTTCTGCATTTTTTTTCTGCCAGTCTGTTGTGTTTCTTTGAATACAAATTGGAACTAGGAAGAACAACAACAACAACAACAAACGGTAAGTATATAACACAGAGAGCATTTGGTGCAAGGCATTGTATGCACAGTGAGTGACAGGGCTGAGAAGCCAAGAAGCCAATAGGCACAGTGAGAACACCAGAGTTTAGCAAAGTCAGGTGCAAGTGCAAAGTTGGAAGGACACCGGAAGGAGATGTTGCTGGTGTCCAGGGGTCAAGATCACACAAAGGGTCATCTGCGGGAGCTGGAGCCACTGAAGTCGGCTGACATGCACTCGGGGCAGAAAAGGCAAGAGAGGAATATACTGGTTTACTTGTTTCTACTCTCCAATCTTCCACCAATGTCTGCCACTGCCTAAGTCAATCAGGAAGCCAGCAGATACAGGAGTCTGGCAAATGCAGCCTGCAGAGGCCAACCAGCTTACAATTCGGAACAGAGACGGGAGGTTAGAGGAAGATGTCTGGGGGAGCTCTCCCAGATAGCACAATGTCCCACCCGCCACTATAGTGCACCTTGGTGCCTAGAAAGATCCTAAACTATCCAAATGCCTAAACCACAGAAGTGGGAGCCTTTCTAGGCTCTAATACAACTCTTGAATGTGATTTGAAATGAACATTCCAAAGGCATCAACCTCTTATTCTTATTGTGGTACCGAGAGTTCAAACAAACAAAAACTGAAGATACTTTTCTATATGTGATGCTTTCACATATTGCTTAATGTGCATAAGTATCTGTCTGGTTTTTGGGAGATACTTAGTTTTACAATAGTTTTAAAATGAAATTTGGTAGGTAGCTTTCATGTTGCTGATAAACACAAACTTTAGCCTTGAAAAACTTTTGGAACTCCTAACCATATTTAAAAATTGCAACCCAAAGCCCCTTGTACTTTTTTTCCTAGCACATTCGCTGCATAATTTTCATGAGAAAGTAATAGAATTGCCAAGTGGAATCACAATATTTTCAAATTGGGTGACAGAAACCTAAAGTTCTAATAGGTAGCCAAATGACAATTCTCACATGGTGGAGGGTGGAAGGTAGACAGTGATCCGCTTCCAATTCTGGAATCTTTCCGAGGTGTAAACTGAACTTTCTGTGTAGTGCAGACAGCCAATGGTAGGAGGCACACACTCCTCCGTGACAAGATGCCAGTCCCTGCCGTTGTTTAGGGAGTACTGGAGCTGCACGCTGTGGGAGTTGCTGAAGGGCTTGCTACAGCCCATGCTCATTTCAAATTGCAAGAAGGTAGACGCTGACACGTGAAAGTCCCAGGTCTCAGCATAACGAGGTTTTCCTACAAATAAAGAGAAAGTTGAATAGTCAGCTTATGATTGTGTTCCCTTTACTTATTTAGCATTAATGCTCTTGTCATGGACACTATCAGAAGCAAATGTATGTCTTATCCTTACATATCCTTTGTATGTGCTTTGACTTTATGTCTCATGGTAAGCATTTTTATTTGGTTAGCATAGACTCGAAAATATGGAAGGCAGGTAACTGGAAAAACTTTACTACCCTGAGAGGGGCTAACATAGAGTCTTAAGTCTATGATTCTGCATATACTTTCCTCTCCTTTTAAGAAACCTTAGTCATGTTATACATGCTCTGTGAAAACTGTCATTGGGTGCACCAAGTTATTATATTAGAGGACAACCCAACATTGCCCCCCACCCCCTACCAAGAGCCTCCCTCAGCCTAGGCAGTTATGCATACAGTTTTGCATTAAAGGATTTCCTCTTAGGTTTTTGTTTAGTTCTTTAGTTAACTAAATACTTTCCCTTATCTAGTGAAAATATATACCCATGTTTTCAGTGAATATCAGAGCAGTATCCATAGAGAGACAGTCAATGTCGACTTGACCTCCTTGGATTCGATACCAGTTGGCTTGCAAATCTATAGAGCCATCGAATTTGTCTTGAAACCCAGTTTGAGAGCTGTCATTCATTCCTATAAGGACATCATCCAAGGCCCACTGGGCTGAATGCTTGCCTGAAATTAGATGAAGAAAGGCAGTTAGAGGAAGTTCATTATATACAACATACATATCTTTATGGCCATGTTTTTTAATAAAATTATTTAGAAATTATAGTGAATTAAACACGTAATACAATGTGGCTTTAACTATAGAACCTAAATGCTACGAGGAAGTTGGGGTGAGTGGTAACTTGCCATGTTGGGGTTGCCACCATCGAAAAGCTGTTGCAGGTGTCTTAGCCTCCCGTGGCAGGTCAATGGAAATGATCTGTGGTTCCAAAAATGACATGAAGTCCAACTCTCGAAGCAAATACCAGACTATTCCATTGTCATTTGAATACTGAACAATAAGCCCTGAGTTAAAAGACATAAATCCAGTTACTTGAACAGCTTTCCTGGAAGCAAAAAAGGCAATGAATGGTGTTTTCTAAATGGCAAGACTGCAGCAGAAACTTCAAATTGCATCTCTTAGAATGAGGGCACATTCATCTAATGTCCAAGAAATGAATTAGGAGATGTGAAGACTCATGAATTTCCTGACAGTTTCTAAGGCACCAACTCCCAAGAAATGGAGAAAAGAGAAAACATATAACCTCTTTTAAAGACCACTCAGCTTTGTACGAGCAATGAGAAGGCTGGTAAAGTGAACATAAAAATCCACTCCAGATTGTGTATTTGAATTTTAGATTCTGTCCTGATTATTACAGTCTCACATCAGTATTATGTACTCAGAAGAAATATTCCAACCTCCCCAGCACAAAATCAAGTATTGCTGTTTTCTGCTGAAGGCCCAAACAGTAAGCAGGACCCAATTTGGAATCCTATTAAGCAGAAGAATCCTTTATAGGCACTTCATACTTGTCAGACCTTAGTCACTAAAGTCTGAATGAAGTGAAATTATTAAACTGGAAAACAGAAGAGCTCACTCCTCCAAAGTGAGTCTTACTTTCCTTTCTCTGTGCTACCTTTTCCCCCAACGTCCCTCTGCCTATCTCCAGAGTGATAGGGACCTGCACGTTGAAGTTTGTGGGACTTCATGCACTACCCCTGCTACTTTCCCATAAACATTTTTATTTTAAAAGAAGACACAGGAAAAGGGTAATGTTGAATACAAAGGAAAAATTGCTCATGATGAAACAGTGAGAATCAACAGGATATATATTTATATATTTATATTTGATGGGAGGGGTGGAGGGTTTTCTTGACATCTATATAATTGCCTTTCTATAACTGCTCCTGAAATAGGCACTTCATATTAAAAATTATGATGATATACTAAAGTAATTTCTGAGTATGCACAGAAATTATGTTTGGTAAAGCTGTATTTGTTATATTAATTTTATTATATTCTAGTCTTTTTGGAAAATTTTACATTATTCATGGTATATACAAGAACTTTTTAATTCTCCCATTATTAACTAACCAGAATATTTTAATCCTTTATCATGCCAGATAACAAAGGGTTTATTAAAATTAAGTTTAAACATGAACAACAGGTGGGACTGACTTTGGGGGGAATGGGTGGGTGGGGAGGGGGACAGAGGGGAGCAAAAAGGGGATGGATGTAATACAACAACAATAAAATTTAAAAAAAAATAAGTTTAAAAGAAACAATAAATATAAATAAAATATAAAGAAAGCCCTTTAAAGCTAATTAATAGCACATGGAATTATTGTCACTATATCTGACAAGAGATGAAGTCAGGAACAATAATGGCTAATATGCAAAAATATTATAAAGCTCAGGAGAATAAATTCTGTCATTTAAAATAGAAGAGATATTTTTAGTGTGAGGATAAAAATAGCTTAAAGAATAGGAACTCTTTGGGGAGATGGTATGCTGTATACAGGATGGGCAGGTAATGCTTCTTTGTGGGGAGGTAAGACCCACGTGTTGGAGAAGGGAGAGTCATATGAAATATCTTGAAGAAAATAGAAGTTAGACTGTTTCTAGTATTTTTTCTCATTAAGTTGAGAACTGTCTGGCAAAAGTCCAGTCTCCAACCCTTGATGCTTGCTCAAAATATGTTCTATGTGTTTTAAAAAATATATTTATTTAGTTTTTTAGGGAGAGGGGAAAGGAGGGAGAAAGAGAGTGAGAGAAATATTAATGTACGAGAGATACATTAATTGGTCGCCTTTCTCATGCCTTCTACTGGGAACCTGGCCCACAACCCAGCCATGTGCCCTGACTGGGAATTGAATTGGTGACCTTTTGGTTTGCGGGCTAGCACTCAATCCACTGATCCACATCAGCCAGGGCTGTCCTATGTGTTTTTACTACGATTTTGGGTGGCTGAAAGAGCATACACTTTAAAATTTAGTTTTACTTGTAGCTATCGACTTGTGTGGCTATGGTTTATATTTAATAAGATGTGTGTGCGTGTGTGTGTATGTGCGTGTGTGTGTGTGTGTGAGAGAGAGAGAGAGAGAGAGAGAGAGAGAGAGAGAGAGAGAGGGAAGGTAATTTAGTTTTAGTTTTCTGGGCATTGTATTCAAGAGGTAGGTTATAGTACCAGAAATGAAGCAATATTTCAATAAAAATTCTTTCTAATATCTTCTACTTAGAAGTATGGTCCAAGCATGGACATGGACAACAGGTGGGATTTTGGGGGGAATGGGTGGGTGGGGAGGGGGACAGAGGGGAGCAAAAAGGGGATGGATGTAATACAACAACAATAAAAAAAAAAAAATTAAAAAAAAAAAAAAAAAAAGTATGGTCCAAGGACCAGAACCTGCAGCACCTGGGAACAGGCCCCACTTGGTGGTTTTAGAACATGTCCACAAATTCTTTGACACCCCTCCCTTCAAGAATCGAGCTTAGTTTTCTTTCTGAGGGAGGCTGGATATAGTAACTTGCTTTCAATAAATGGACTATGGTAGGGGCGACAGCATGTGATTTTTGAGACTAGCCCACAAAAGGCATTGCACCTTCTTCCTGGCTCTCTCTCATGATCTCTAACTCCGAGGAAAGCCAGCTGAGAGGTAATGAGGACACTCAGGCAGCCTATGGACAGATCCACGTAGTGAGATACTGCGGCCTCCTGCCAACAGCCATTAAGTGAGCCATCTGGGAATAATGTCGATCCCCCTGCCCAGCTGAGTATGCAGATGACAGCACCCTGCCTGGCCTTTTTCTTCTGCACAGCCTCACAAGAAATCCTGAGCCAGAATCAATCACCAGATATGCTGCCCCTGAATGCCTGACTCACAGAAGTTGGAAGATAACAAATATTTGCCGCTTTCAGTTGCTCAGTTTTGGAGTGAGTTGTTATTTCGCATACCAGCCCAGTCTACTGAGTCAGAATCTGAATTTGAACAAGACTCTGAAGGGATTCAGATGTACATTAAAACATGAGGAGTATGGCTAAAGAGGTCCCTACTCTACTTGATTCCTGTTTATTGCCTTTCTCCTCATCACTTTTTCAGGAGAGTCACCTTCAGGCAGCAACAGAGCCTGCAGTGATAAGGACCTCCCAATTCCAAAGGACTATAAAGAAATGCCTCCCAGATAAGTACAAAAGAGTGGAGAAATGCAATAAAGGAAAACAGAAATATTCATATTTTATATCAGTTGCTGAGCCCCATTAGCTGTGTCATCTAACACTTTGCACATCTGAATAAACCAAGCCATTTTACCTCATCTACTGAGTGTTTAGGGCATGTGAAACATTTCTCTTCTTAAATTACAACTTCATCTACATTCTGCCCAGTCTCACTGAAAATAGCCTAATTTTGATTTTCATTCCAAATATGTAAATTGAGATTTCAGCTTGGGTAAGTAAAAAATCTTTACTTTTATCACTGAAAAAGATTTGTGCAAGGATTTGGAAAGATTTACATTTTAACAACCAGTTTTTAATAAAAGACCAAAAAATGTCTGTGGGACATAAATTATACGGCCAGCAGTGAGTTCATGAAATTGGCTCAAGAGTGGCTGAGCAAAAGTTGCTTTTTCCTCAAGGGACCTTAAGGGAATTTTCCCCAAAGGGTATGTAACAGCACCATTATCAGACATCAAGAATAGAGGAGGGCCTCATACCTATGAAGAGTGGGTGCTTCCTGTCACACTTTGGTTGGAGATCTTGTTTGTTTATAGCTCATATAGAAATAGAGGTGTGGATTTGTAATTTTCAGAAAGGGATGGATGTAATACAACAACAATAAAATTAAAAAAAACACAAACATATAAAAAGAAAAGAAAAAGGAAGAGTTATGTAAACAATTGCTACACTATCCCAACCACAAACGATTTTAAAATACTAATTTTATTACAAGGATTAAAGAAAACATCAGGCCCTGGCTGATAGCTCAGTGGATAAGTGCTGGCCTGCGAACCCAAAGGTCACTGGTCCGATTCCCAGCCAGGGCACATAACAAGGTTGCAAGTCAGGTCTCACGCCAGGTCCCTAGCTGGAGGCAGGTGAAAGGCAACCATACACTGATGTGTCTTTTCCTTTTTTTCCTTCTTCCCTGCACTTCTCTCTAAAAATAATAAAATCTTTACAAAAAAAAGAAAAAAGAAAACATCAAAATATTCTATCTCTCCAATCAGGGAACAAGGTCCTAAGGACAGACTCTGGGTTTTTTGGTACTCCTCAAGGCTCCTTTCTCTACATGGGCAAAGCATATGCTTTTCTTTACTGTTTATTTCTAAGTCCTCTCATTAGAATGTATGTTCCCTAAGGGCAGGGGTTTAGTCTCCTGTGGTCAATAGTGCCACACTGGTTTCCCCTTCTGGCACATGGTAGCTTGCACTTCTGGTCCCCATCACCACACTGTCTCCTTCCATTTGCTACACGGCTGACAATATCCAGAATCTACCCAGCAGCTGCTTCATTATTCTGGGTATTAGAATGAGGACCTCAGATAACCCATGATGAAAATGTTGCACAAAGGAGAAATCCTTTTATTTTTGTTTTAACCCATTGAGATGAAGAGAGCTGTTTGTTATTGCAGCATAACCTAGCTTGTCATGACTGATGATGCATCAATCTTTTGGTGACATTGTATCTGCAGTACACTAGACCAGCATTTGACTTGGAGCAGATTCTTAATAAATGTTGAAGAGATTAGAGAACACAAAATGGTCTATAAAAGTTTCTAGACTGCTGCTTTGGTAAATAGATGACCTGGAAAATTACTAGCCTGAAAGTACTCATATATTCAGAAAAAGTCACGAAAGCTTTCAGTTAGTGCTGCCACTAACTGAATTCCAAGGGCATTTAGAATTGATGAACAGAGCTACCAGTAGCTCCATTGGATAACAGGTGCTGCTTAAGCCAATATATTTTACAAAGTCATGCCTGAAATAATTATAAACTTAGAAGTTGCAAAAATTCTTTACATGCTATCCGTTGAGATCAAGGTCTGGTGGAGGACCCATCTAAGAAGCCCCTAGATTTTGTGCTAGGAGCCAATTCACATTCAGAATCCCTTAAGAAACCTTATTATATTTGTAAAGCCCCTAAAGGCTGCCTTGCATGCTTCCAGCCTTCTGCGTGTCTTTCAGAGCTGAATCACTGAGGCAGAAGATGGTATGGATGCCTAGAGAGAATAGAGGTCTGGGCAAGGAGAGAGATGACATGGTGTTTAAATCATGGGGCCTGGAGCCAGTGTGAATCTCTGTTCATTCACTTACTAACTGCAGATCTTGGGTAAGTTACTTGACATCTCTGTACCTTAGCTTCTACATCTGTAAAACAGGACTACTAATAGTACTTATGGCAAAGGGTATGATAGAGACAAAATGAATTAGCACAGAAAAAACACTTGGAACAGTGCTCAGTTAGTTAATGTTTATTATTAGTAAGAATTGTTCCTTCTCCCCAAGGATTCTAGTATCCCTAGGATGCTCATGGGCAGAACATAGCATTTCATCTGCATCCAGTAATGCCCTATACAAACAGGTTACTAGCCCCCAACCAAATGTAAAAGTCTCCACTATTTTTTCTCTCTGTGGAAAGTTATAAATGATAAGGGTTCCCTGAAACAAATATACTTTGACCCAGAGTAGACATAGTGCTTTTCAGGTTTAAGGATCTGGGTGAGGAATCTTAGAGATCATGTGGCTCTTCGCAGCTACCCAGTCAATGATGGAGGAGAGAAGGGAAGGGCAGATTCAGGGGAGTGGATCAGTAGCAAATTCCTGGCTCAACCTTGGGAGGAAAAAGAACTAATCTGCCATTGGAGGCTGTAATTTTTATCAATTATATCAGCTTACCTTCATTTCTAGCTCTTGGTTTGATGCAGGTAATGCCTGAAGTTTTGCTTCCAATTTGTATATAAAACTGAACGAGTCTGGGAAGGAAAAAAACTCTAGTTTACTTACAAATAGGTGAATTTAGGAGAGATTTAACATGTTGTCTTTTGATACACATAAAAAATCCTATAATTCTTAAGTATTACATGTATTTATTTTTTTGGCAATTTTAAGTATTTTTATTTAAGACATCACATTTTTCCACTTTAAAATACAGTACTTATAAAGTGCATTGTTTTCTTTCCCTGTGCACACAGTCCATATTCAAGTCTCAAGAATACTCAGTTTTATTATACAGCAGCTCAACTTTTAAAACTGCCATGGGTTTTGCTACAAATTTGGGTCCTTCAATATTTTGAGCGGAACCATGCTAAATCTACACAAGAGGTTGGCTTAATCAACCTCTTCAATGGTGGGCCCAGAGGAGGCACCCCCGGATGGAGGGGCTCCACCTCCAGGGAAGACCCCAGGCATTCCTCCTAGCTTGCGATCTGCACTCTAGTACTGCTTAGTGATGATTGGATTGCAGGCTTTTTTGAGTTCTTTCTGCTGATGTTCAAATTCTTCCATCTCTGCAGTCTGGTTCTTATCAAGCCAGTTGATCATTTCATTGCACTTGTCAAGAATCTTCTGTTTGTCCTCATCATTGATCTTGCCCTGAAGTTTTTCATCTTCAACAGTTGCTTTCATGTTGAATGCACAGGACTCCAGTGAGTTCTTAGAAGACACCTTGTCCCACTGCTTCTCATCCTCAGCTTTGCACTTCTCTGCTTCCTGGACCATGCACTCAATGTCTTCCTTGCTCAGGCGACCCTTGTCGTTAGTGATGGTAATCTTGTTCTCTTTTCCTGTACTTTTATCCATAGCAGAGATGTTAAGGATGCCATTGGCATCCATAGCAAAAGTGACTTCAATCTGAGAACACCACGAGGTGCAGGAGGGTATGTCTGTGAGTTCAGACTTGCCAAGCAGGTTGTTATCCTTGGTCATGGCACGCTCACCTTCATACACCTGAATGAGCACCCCAGGCTGGTTGTCAGAGTAGGTGGTGAAGGTCTGTGTCTGCTTGGTAAGAATGGTGGTATTACACTTGATGAGGATGGTCATGGCCCCACCAGCCGTCTCAATGCCGAGGGAGAAGGGAGTAACATCCAACAGCAGCAAGTCTTGGACATTGTCAGATTTGTCCCCAGAGAGGATGGCTGCCTGGACGGCTGCACCATAGGCAACAGCCTCATCAGGGTTGATGCTCTTATTCAGCTCTTTTCCACTGAAGAAGTCCTGCAGGAGTTTCTGAATCTTGGGGACATGGGTAGAACCTCCCACCAGGACAATATCATGGATCTGGGACTTGTCGAGCTTGGCATCCCGAAGGGCTTTCTCCACGGGGTCCAGGGTGCCACGGAAGAGGTCAGCATCCAGCTCTTCAAATCGAGCCTGGGTGATAGAGGGAATCAATCTCAACACTGGCCTGGGTACTGGGAGAGAGAGTACGCTTAGCACATTCACAAGCAGTGTGAAGGTGGCGAACGGCCGTCTTGTTCCCACTGATGTCCTTCTGCAATGAAGTGGTTGACCATTCAGTTGTCAAAGTTTTCTCCACCCAAGTCGGTGTCACCAGCTGTAGATTGACCTCAAAGATTCTATCTTCAATGGTGAGAATTGACACATCGAAAGTGCCACCTCCCAAGTCAAAGATTAGCATGTTTCTTTCAGCTCCAACCTTTTTATCCAAGCCATAAGCAATAGCAGCAGCAGTTGGCTCCTTGATGATTCTTTGGTAGCCTGACGCTGAGAATCATTGAAGCAAGCAGGTACTGGGACCACAGCCTTGGTAACAGTCTTTCCAAGGTAGGCTTCTCAATTTCCTTCATCTTTGTCGAAACCATAGATGACACTTCCCCTGGATAGAAACTTTTTGTCTCTCCTTTGTATTCTACTTGAACCTTGGGCCTACCAGCATCATTCACCACCATGAATGGCCAATGCTTCATGTCAGACTGGACAACAGCATGGTCGAATCTGTGTCCAATTAGGCGTTAGGCATCAAAAACTGTGTTGGTAGGATTCATTGCAACCTGATTCTTTGCAGCATCACCAATCAATTGTTTAGTATCAGTGAAGGCAACATAATTTGGGGTGGTTTGGTTTCCCTGATCATTGGCAGTTATTTCTGCTTTTCCATGCTGGAAGACACCCACACATGAATAGGTGGTGCCAAGATTGATGCCAACTGCAGGTCCCTTAGGCATGGTTGCTTGAGTGCACGTGCAGTTGACAAAGTTGCAGACCAGAACGGCTCCCCTGTGTTCAATGAGCTTAAGCATTACATTTAAACATAAAGGATATAGTGGTACCACTAGCAGGAATAACAGAGGATATGTACTAAGTTATTCTGTAACCATTAGAAAATAATTCATATGGATATTAATTTTATTCTGTAATCACGATCAAACAAAAGAAGACAGTTTAACCCCACTTCATTGTGACAGTTTGATGTCATTAAATGAAATCACTGAAATGGGAATTCCTTAAATCAAGATATATTACTCTTGGAAATTCAAGATGAGTTAAAAAATCTAACATTAAGAAGATGAGCTCTTAGGTCTGGGCTGCAGAAGGAAGATGAGGAAGGGCAGGTCATCGTTGGGCAAGGGCTGCAACAAGATACACAAGCTGGGCCTCCACTGCCCCCACCTGGGGAAGCACTGTACCCCCCACGGGTGCAAGAGGAAGTGCAGTTGGAGGGCCGAGGCTAAAGGAGGAAAGCCCACCAGCACTGGTCAGATGAGGCACCTAACTGTACATCACAGATGCAGATTCAGGCATGCAGTCTTGGCAGGGACCACACGTAAGCCCAAGAAGGCAGCATCCAGCTCATCCCAAGAATTTCAATGATAAGTCGAGAAGTGTTTTGTTTTTGAAGAAGATGCTGAATGCTACATTTATTTACGACCAAATAATTACCATTCTTATTGATTTAGACTGAGATGTTTTAACTTTTCACAACTGAAACTCAGCTGAATGAAATTATGCCTCAGTCCACAGTAAGCCAACTGAGAGTGCCTGCCGACAGGCACACTTCTGTGAAAAGGACCTAGGAGGAAGGGCAGAGATGGCAAACAGAAAATATGACACAGAACCCTAGATTTCAGTGAGAATAAGGTCTAAAAATTTCAAGCATTTCTTCATTTTCCTGTCTCTCAATTCTGTTTTTTTAAAGCACAGTTCTATTTTAAATGTGCTACAATTTCACTTGACCTTAAAACCAACCAGTAATGTTACCAGTAGGTGTGATGTAGGTTCTTTAAATTTCTGGAGCAGTTTTTACAAGGTGAATACAAATAACCTTAGGTAAGTGGGATGCATCATTTTCAGAAAAAAAGTAAAGTTGAAAAAAAAACTTTGTTTTACCTGTTATTAAAAATAATACCAAATTGTCTTCATGATAATGCAGAACTTTTGAATACCAAGCTGACACAAGCCTGTGTCATGACTGTATGCTGATTAATGAATTGTGGTGTAAATTTTGTAGAAATGACCTATTTTACTACAGACTTGAAATTATGCTTCATTTTCACATATCAGAATCTATATAGAAAAACATTCTCATGTAAACTCTCAATAACAGAAAAAACAGAGTGTTTTAGGATAGACCAGTGATTTTCAACCTTTTTCATCTTCAGCACACATAAACTAATTACTAAAATTCTCCAGAACACCAAAATATATACTTTTTGCAGATCTGACAAAAAATACATATAATTTTGATTCATTCACACCCAAGGTCTATTGTGTTGGCTGTGCTTGTTTTTCAGTTGACAATCTAAGGGAAAAGGAGAGCTCAGGGCCCCTGACTAAATAGTCAATTCTTGTACATTTTAGAATTTTTTGCGGCACACTGACTGGAAATCATTGGCTTAGACCATATGATGTGGTGAATACAATGTTCATGGAGAAGTGTACCAATTAACCACTTACCTAATATTCCTGGTGTCCAGAGGGACTGTCCGAGCTTCCCTTTTTCCCGGGCCATTGAAGTAGAGTGATCTGCCATCACTAAGTGTTCCACAGCCAGTTCCAACCTGGCCTCCTGTTATCTTGTACCACAGGGGGCTGAGCTTCCCCTCAAACCTATCGAACATCTCACTCTGATTAGGCACATTAGACACACAGGTTCCTTGTGCAGCTTCCCAGAAAAAAATAAAACAAAACACAGAAGAGAGGCTTTGCTGAAATCCTTACAGGTTATCAAGTACGTTCAGCACACGAGCAAAGGAAGCATTTGCTCAGGTGTTAAAAGAAAGAAACTACACGAAAATTTGTACCTCGCAATTGTCTGACTGAAATACAGCCATCACTACCATCATCAAAAACACTATTCTGCCTCTATATTGTTTAATTTTTAATAGGGAGACGTTGGGAATCATACAGTTCCATGGCTCTTGCTACTCAGTTTGTATAACAAACTGAGAAACAGATTTTGTCCAAAGTAAAGTTTGTTTGTTGTCCTTCTATTAGAGGATCAACAGGGGGAGTTTATCCCAGGTTTAAAAATCCCTACCCTGAGCCACAAGTGATGGCACTTCTACACAAAAGGTTTGTCTTTGGTCACACTCCACAAGGGCGTGCACTGAAAAGCTGGGAAGGATCTATCTCTTTGAAGTTGCTGCCAGAAAAAAATTTAAAGAAGATATTGAGGCTTATAATATTTTAAATTTAATTTCACTCTTTAATCTCAGCTCCCTTTTTGTTGTTGCTTATAACAACATAAAGGGCAACTGTGGTCAAAAAATACTTTTCTTTTAAAATTCTCCTTGGCCATCTTGAATTTATAATTTCCTAAGCCGATTTTTACCTTAAAGGTATAAAATTGCATTTCTTATAAAAAGAATGTATAGAGCACAGGGAGCCCTTGCAGCCAAGTGATTAAAAGCTTGGGTCTGGGCTTTAGAAACGACTACAAGGGTTTGAAGTTGACCTCCAGCAGCTCCTAGTTGTGTGACCTTGACAGAATTACTAAATCTCTCTGTGCCTCAGTTTCCTCAAATGTAAACAAGGAAATAACAGTACTATGGTTAGCACAGGGTTATTGTTAACATGGAATGAGATGAAATAAAAGGCATTTACCACGGTGCATGGCATAAAGTAGGAATTCAAGCAATGTTTGTTATTATTATGACTAATAAAAATTTGTGTTATCATGTTTTTCTTCTTTAGGCAGCTCCAAATTACAAAGTATTTTAGCACCTCATGTGTTCTGATCATAAAACCCTCCAAGTAGGACTTAAAGAAGAATAAACTTAGAATCTACGTCCTTGGAAGAAGTGAGTGACATGAGATGTAGGAACTAGAAATACGTATTTCACAATCAGACACAGGTCTGAGGCCTTACCCGTGTAGCCCAGGTCACAGAAGCATATCCCTGAAACACAGTCTCCGTGGCCACTGCAGTAACTGGGACAAGGCTCAGATATGTACACTCCATCCAAACCAAAGGGAGGCGCGTTCTTCTGGGAGCTGCTCTCCTGGACCCATCGGAATCGGATCTTACTGCTGGGAAAAACAACCCATGTTTCTCGTACCAACATCTTATAAACACTCAACTGAAACACAGTTAAAGGAATTCAAGAGAGCTTAAACATTTATTTGAAAATCATATCAGCTTGGTTGGACATTTAACCTTCATAAGATAGGTGTCTCTCTCAGATCTTTCTTAAAACTTCTTGATTCCTTCTTCAGCATAAATGTTTCAGTATGATGAGGATGAAAGATTTTTGATGTTCAGGAACATATCACAGATTTTTCACCTGTATATGTTAAAAGGCTATTTGGAAACGTTTGAAACCAGCAGACAGAATGTTCTTTGCTAGGGCATGTAAGGAAGCACTGGCTATTTGCCACTAGCATGATTCTGGAACGAAAGAGTGAAGTTTGTACTGACAGCTTTATTTTCACCTGTTGCCCTCCTCTTCAGTTTTCATCTTCAAATCTTCAAGAAGCTCATTCTATGAACTCTTAGCAACCAGCTGCACTGCCAGTGAACACTTGGAACTGCCAAGGAACGAAGGAGTGACCTGGTCCCCCTACTTCAAAACCCTGGAACACCAGCTGGCTAGGCTGCTGCCCAGTCCTCCCCCCACAACAGTTTTGAGACTGCCAAACTAATCCTGGTCCTAGCTGCTTTCCAGTCTTTTCAGTCCTTTCAATATACCCCCTTTCTTTTTCAATATATGGAAACCTGCACACATCTATAATTTTAGACCAGGAAAATACATTTTCTTCCTTAGTTCTACTCATACCAAAGAAGGAAGATGGATTATGCTATCTAGATTTCAATTAATTTTGCCACCAATATTTATAGACTTTGAAGTGAGTCAGTAAAGATTAATGAAGATTGTCAAAGCTAACTGTAAACAAAGATGTTTCCTTCTTCTTTTATTGTGAAAATAATATGTCAGTATCAGAACATATTTCTTTCTGCCTCTTCAAATAGCTTTGTAATTTGGTAACACTGAACTATAACTATGCTTTTTTTCTTTACTGTTTTAAGTTACCCACTTTTGGCAAATTTGCAAAATGTAACTGACAGCATTGTTAGCTAGGAGTAAAAATGTTCAGAGATTGTCTTAAATATTCTCAGTGTGTTAAGAGGAAGGTGAACATATGTTGTGTTTTCTTTAGAAATAATTCAAAGTACATTGGTCTTCATTTTAAGGCAAAAAACAAATGAATTAAATATTAAAAAAGAAAAAAGGAAATACAGTTTTAGAGTCATGGACCTTGGTAAAATTCCTCCCATTGGGTTGTAACATTTATCCTGTGAAGATATTTTTCCTCTCAAAAGAAGTAAATGGAATTGATGAACAGTAACTTTTGTCAATAACTCTTAAGGAAAATGGTAAGGCCTCGTATCCTTTCCAAAATATAGGCTGCATATCTGTAACAAGAGGAAAACACACCAGTTCCCTGATATGAATCCTATTTTATTAGAGGTCATACTTGCCTTTTCTTTTTATTTTGCTATAATAATAGAGAAACATGTTTCTACAACTTCCACCCCATGGAAAGTTCTTTTCTCCACGCAAACTCTCCCACCTGAGCAAGGTGATGGCATCTCTCCATCAACTGCTCTGCTTTATGGGAAGAGCTGACTCAAACGGAGGCCCAGACACATCCAGAAGGTGGAAGAACTCTACCTGTAGTGGAATTCTGGAAGCTTTGGTGATTCGATAGTGGAAGAAGGGCAAGTGAAGCCCTTTGACCTATCTCTGATTCTTGGGATCCTGTAATCTTCATTATAATAATAGAAGAGTCACGGTCTAGTTTGGCCGGAGAGAAGGTGGCATCCCTGTTTGTAGATCTTAAGGCTGCTACAGAACCAAGAAGCACAGAGTTCTGCTAGATATTTGAGAAGGCGAAGGGCTTCGGAGCTCAGTATTAATAAGTCCATATTTAAATCTTTAAAACAAAATGATTAATCATTTGTTAATAAAGGTGATGAGTCCAGGCAGGACACAGTAAAGCATAGCTAAGAGTCCTTGCTGGAAACCTATATTCCAGAGTGAAAGGACAAGAGTTGGTACCTCTTTTCCTTTTAATTTTTGCTAGTTGTTTTTAAGTGGGAAGGTGCAAATCAAAGTAACAGAGGTTACACTGATTAAGACCTGCTTTGTTGAAATGTGTCCAAGTTTTGCCTAGTTTCTATGTCTATTGTGATTCTGTTCCCTCACTAGTATGATCTTGGAATTGAGCTCAAGTAATTTAACAACCTCTAGGTTGCTGGAATAAAAGGAGGAACTAGTAGGAATTCACTAAAAACTATAATCATAGAAAGTAGAAGGGAAGGGATAAGTCAGCCGAAGTTAATAAGAATGTCTAGATTCCACATAGCCTTTAAAAACAACAGGGGTTATAGCTTTGAAGTGATTAATGTATGTGTGGGTGCACAGGTATGCATGTGCTACTTGTGCCTTTTCAGAGACACAGTGGGCTTCATAACAATGACTTCTTGCTGAATAGAATTAAATTTATTTTGGAAGACACACTTCAAAAAGGGGTGTGTCTTCAACGTAGCTAATCACCTATTGCTGATCCCTATTCCTCATTCGTCATTCCTTCATTCAACCAGCATTTACCTGGTGCCTGCAACATGACAGGCTCAGCGCCAGGGCAGGCGTATGATGGGAAGCAGAAATCCTACATGGTGCCTCTCTTCATATAGCCCACAGTTGAGTGAGGAGACACACTTGATCAAACCCCGACACAAAGCAATGTAAATACGTATCTCCAATCACTATCACCATTAAGCAGGACACAGAACTATGATAGTATGTAATAAAATCTTTGACCCGATAGAAAGGTCTGGAGTTGAAGGAAGCAATAACTGAGAAAAACACAGAATTTTATCTTATGTAGTTTTACTAGAATTAACTACAGTGTGGTTAAACTATTCAAATTATTGAACAAACTTTCCTTTCTCCTGCATGTCTCAGATAAAGAAGAAATAAAGACAAGACTATTGTTATCCCCTTCACTAATTACCTTTGTTCGGAAGATGCCTGAATTGCTTTTTACAACCGCCCTTTTCCATCAGCACACTTTAGAGAGGTGATACTTTGTGTCTTAAACAAGGAAGGACTTCTGCACTTGCTTGTCCTATACAGAGGTGCACAGGTGATGGATGGTGATGGAGGGGACATTCTGCAGGTTACTAAGCAAATGTGTTTCTAGCTCTCCCCACAGATGTCAACTTTGTGTATACTGCATAAAGCACAGAGAACAGGCCAAATGGCACACTATTTAGTTGGGGGTGCTACTGAGAATCAGGAGGGGTGTACCAGCTTACATTTACTACCATCAATGTCTCTCCTCTGTGGGAAGAACCAACAAAACTACTATGAACATAAAATGGCTCCTTAGAGAGCTTAAAATTATTTGTGAAAGAGCATTGTTCTAAGCAACTATTATAAGCATGTTGCTTTGCAGCAAAGTAGCTTCAAATTTTGACAATTTTCACACTTAGAATTCTCAGCTTTCCAATTTTGTATTGGAGGTATCTGAGTTTAACATACTGTAGAAGGAACAACAGCTCATTTACTTGGGTTAAAGTAGAAACATATTTACTATCTTCAGCAGATTGCTCTTCTTCAGGAATGCCATAAGCCAATAAGCCAAATGTTACTCAAATTAACCAGGAAGTTGGATTCTAATGGAGGCTATTTCTTCTACCAAAAGCTGAGGTCCAAGAAAATATTGATACATTGGTAACCTCATAATATTGGTTCACTTTGTGGTATTAAGGACAAGTTTCTCCTATTTCTCACATGTGGTTTTATCAATTGGGTTATTACACCCAACATTAAACTATAGCTTTAGGTTCCACTGTATATTATCTGGCTTTGGGGATTCAAACCAGATTTGTGTTTTTGACTCTTGATTCTGTTAACCACTTTTGCAGTGATGTCTTCCATCACCCTTACAGTCTAGTCATTGTAGCAAGGATGCACCACCTGATGTTCCCAACTTCATGGCGTGCTGCATCTGTCTACTTGGAAGAGCTGTGGTTGGGCCAGTTTCAGAAAAACATGTGGAGAGGAAGGCCATGGTGGAGGTGAGGAATACAATGGCTGCATTTCTAGCTTGAGATGGGCAGACAGCAAAATGACATGGTAATTTAGCTGCAAATACAGATGTGTTTCTTTGGAAAATGAAAGGTATTTTAAAGGGTGAAGCCTGAAGAGTAGAACCAACAGCTGGGAAGAAGAATAGACTAGGGAGCAGAACTATTTTACTCAAGGAAACTTCCTTGTGTTGGACATTATTTTGTGGGAGAAGGAGTCACTAATAACAAGTACCTTGCTGAAGGTATAGAATTCCTACAACCAGCGGCTGCTATGTGCTTCTCATTCTTTACATTATTTGTTTTTTAGTGGGAGTATCTGTTGTGGTTCTCCTGTCATTGTCTCACCCATGTTGGATATGGGTGGGGTAGCTAACTTGTCTTTTTAGGTTACAGGCCTATGGGCCCAGAGGAGCCATATCCATACCCTGATCTGATGTAGATCATGAGATCAGCAACTTAGTGCTGATACTATGACAACAAGTTTATCTACTGAAGCCTATGGTATAACTTTTTGAGGGATGCACATCTAAGTAACAAGGGAGGCAAAGAACACAACTAACTTATTTAGCCAGATGATGCACAGCAATTTGATGATCAAGTTGGTGAAAGAGTCACAAACAGAGTGGTCTTCAAGAACTTTATGAATAAGCCACTCATATAGATTTCTAAGTTTTTATTACTGCATCAGTCAGGATAAGTTATGCTGTGGTAACAAACAGCCCCCAATCTCAGTGGCTTAACCCAAAACAGTTTATTTCTTGATTATGCTACATGTCCAGTGGAGGCTGACAAGGAAGTATGCTTCTTGTAGTCACTCAGACACCCAGATTAATATTAGCTTAATCTTAAAACATGCCTTATAAAGCAGGGACTATGACAAAATGCACATGGGCTCTTAAAGTCACATGCTTCAATTTCATTCATATTCATTAGGCCATGTTGAACTTTGTAGGGAGTGGGGATAGCATAGTCCTATCATGTTCTAGGAAGGAAGCAAACTAAATATATTGCTAAGTAGCATTAATGATACACCAACCACAAAATGAGTTATATTCACAGGAAGCAGTACAAATACACTTATTGCATTACATTAGCTCCACACAGAAATGCCTTGATGAATCACAATTTAATGTTATTTCTAGGATTCAGTTAAAAAGTATCCACTTGAAAAATGTTCCTTTATTTTTCATAAAATGACAATAAAAAATACTGATCTTTGTGTTACCTACTCTACCTGGCATAAGGCTACATATACATATTATAATTTTATTCTACAATATTGAGCATGAAAAAATGTATTAAAAATCAAAATGTATATATTTTATTTCTTTTTACCCTAGAATGACAACTAAATGATCCTATATTTTCTCCCTTTGTCCTAACTTCCAGGAAACTAAGCGTTAAATTTATTGCCCCGTTAATGAAACTAATTCACTTGAAGTTCTTGATCAAATGGATCATTCCTCTGTCACCTGAATTTTAATCTTTCTATTGTTTTAATATTTATTGTAATAGCCAATTAAAGGGATATTTTATATTGTCTATATGGGAAGGCATTAATTTATTTTAAAAATCTCTGTAAAGTGCAATCTGATATAATGTCGTAACTCTTAGACTTTAATATCTTTTGTTCATAGCTGTATTCCCAGTGCCCGGAACCGTGCTCAATAAATAGTTGTTGAACAGATGAATAAATGAGTGAGTGAACTTGTTTCACAAGCATAAATGTGTGCATGTGTACACACACACACACACTCTCTCACACACACACACACATATACACATTTCTACTCTGGGAATTTTGTTCCAGTGCTCTTTTCCTCAACAGTCACTACTTGAATAGGTAAAGCTAGATAATATGAACACTTTTAGGTTATTGAGAGGCATGAAATAAAGATATTGAGATAAATTTATGTTCCCAAGAAACAGCAGCCACAGCACATAATAAGAAATGTACCTGGATGCAAGGGACCTTGGAATAACAATGGTGATTCTTGTCCATTCTTCAAAGTCTCCAGTGTGATACACAGTGGGCTCATTCAGTTCTCGGGAGTTTCCTTCACATCCTTTGCCTGCAGAAGCTGGGTAACAGCCTTCTTTCACCAGAAACCAGGACATCCCAGCATCATGAGAGTACTGAAGAAGAACGGGGGCAGCGCTGCTGAACTGACTGGTACACCCTATGTTTAGCTATGAAAGGAAAGTCAGAAGTACACAAGATTTTAGTTCAAGTCATTACTTAACCAATCAGTCACCATCAAAGTACTCTCCCTTTGACACAATAGCACTTATTGAAACGTTTTCCCACTGCTCAAACAGTTTTGAACTTGTCGATTTTGATGCCTTTTAGTGCTTTTGCTGTTTTTTTTTTTGTTTGTTTCACTTTTTCCACATCAGCAAAATGTTTCCCTTTGAGGACTTTTTCCATCCAGGGAAACAAAATAAAAAGTTACTTAAGACGAGATTGGTTAAATATGGAGGATGGGGCACAGAGGTCATATTTTTGGTCAAAAACTACTGGCTGAACACTCAACCCTGTAGGCAGGTGTGCTTGTAAATTACCCATTATAAAATGGTCAAATGTGTTGAGTCTTCAAAAATAATTCACTGAACCTGAATGCAGCCTCTCACAACAACACAACCTGGTGCACTGATACAGATGGGTTCCGAGGACACTCACCTAGCAGGGGAAGCCTGCATTACAAGGAGCCCACCTCCAGAAGATAATTCCACTGTTTTGTAGGTCTCCCCTTGTATTCTGGCTGGAGCCAGAAATGTGAGCCATTCCAGAATCCATTCTAGCACCCAGCAGGCCATCAACAAATCACCTGCAGACTCCTTTAACATCTCCCCGACCCATCAATTTATCTTTATGACCTCATGCTATGCTTTAACCTGAATTCCTTATTTCTTACACTGATGGCTGCTCTTACATTCTCACTTTACTCAGAATAACTCAATAGTCTCAGCACTCTTCCCTGACCCTTCCACTATCACACATGTCCAAATTTTCATCGTGGTCTTATTTGGATCATTGCAACAGTAGCCCAGCTGGTCCTTTTGTCTCTGCCCTTGTCTCTGCCATCGTGCTCCTGGCGCAGTCACCAGAGTGATTCTTTAAAAGCCTAAGTCAGAGTATGTCGCTCTTCTGTTAGCTGTTTTATTCACAGCCACAGTAAAAGATTAACTTTATATTCTCTGTCTCCGTTTTCCCACTGTCTTTGTTCTAGTCACAATGTCATCCTTGTGATTTCTTGAACTTTTCTCCAAGCACACCCTTATTTCAAGGACTTTGTACTTTTTGTTCCCTGGGTCTGGAATGCAATTTCTCAGATACCTGGATGACTCACTCCTTTCGTTTTTATAGGCCTCAATTTGAAGTAATTTTATCGGTGAGGCTAACCTAATGACTGCCCTCCACCACTCTAGTTCATACTCTATTTCTATTCTTTCCATAGCTTAGAACAGACTTTGGTACATAGTAGAGGCTTTATAAATATTTGCTGAATAAATTAATGAGTCAATGTACTTGCTAATTCCAGTTTCCCCTTCTGTTAACCCCCATACTGCTGCCAGAATGATCTTTCTGAAACACAGGGTCTGATTCTTACACTCACTAGATTAAAAATCTTCCATGACTCATTGCTCTTGGGTTAATGTCCAGGTGGTTTAGGATGACGTACAAAGCCAGTTAGGATCAGTTTTGTCAGCTCTGTGGTACATTTTTCAAACTCTTTAAAGTTTCCAAATTTTCCATTCTCATTTTCGCTTCACTATATTTTCATATATTTGCATATTCTGTTCTCTCTAACTGGAATTCCTCCCCATCTATTGTTCATCTGGCTAAGTCTCTATTATTTCAAGAGACTTCTAATTTCAACTCATCCATCCATCCATCCACCCATTTATTCAACCAACATATTTTTAGGGCACTTGCCACATGACAGGCACTGTGCTAGGTACTCTTGTAGCATCTGGAGCCTGTTTCTACTATACTACTACTGTGACTGTATTGCAACTGTTCACTTTCCTGGCTCATTTACTAGTTTCTGAGATCCTTTAGGGTTAGGGTCGTATTTTTCTAGCACCTAGTGTTTGACATGCACATGAAATGTACCAGCACTGTGTGTTTTTGTTCAAATGACACCAAGTTCTTCTTACAGATGTCAAATATAAAGTAATTGTTACTCCCCTAATGACCCATGTTACATATCTATTATTAACTAACAGCTACAAATCAATAGTCTGCTGGTGTGATTTAAGGATTGAGTTTTTCCTTAGGCATTATTCATTCTTACTGGTCATTTAAATACTGGAAACATTTAAATAATGTTTTATTTAGATTTTGTAAATTTTAGAATACCTTCTTACAGATGTTAACACATACACTACCTGATTTTATGACTAATTAAATAAAAGGTGTCAGTTGAGAATCAGCATAGTATTCTGGAAATGTGTTATTGCTGTTATTTTGTTACCACTTTAGGTAGTACCAACATATTGATATAGAGTTATGTACTGTTATTAATGCCTTTTCCATTGTAGTTTAGCATCACAATCTAAACAGAGGAAAATAGTTTACTAATCAACTTCCTGTTTAAAGACCAGTGGAAACTATATTTGAAGAGCCGTCTATAAACATCTGATCTCTTTAATAATTTCATTTGTAAATTATTTAGCATCTGTATCCTGCCGTTATGTAAGGACATGTAGTTGTGCTGGCTCATTAAAATTGCATTACTTTCGACCCCAGAATTCACCAATGGGATTTTATCACAAACAATAAAATTTTGATCAGAAGTCTGAAAAAAGAGCTTGTCAAAGTAAGTACTTGTGATACATGTTGACATGTTATCACAGTGCTAAAAAACAACAAGCTTTTAAGAGACCAATGATAATTAAAGTAAACATTTACAGAATCAAAGGAAGAGGAATTGTTTGAAAATGGTACAGTAAAAACATAAAATAATTTACAAGCCCTAAAAGCATTAGTAAGCTGAAGGAGAACTTACCTATCACCATTCAGAAGCATGGGTTTCATTAACTCACAATCAGGTTGAAATCCTAAAAGTCAAATTTCTTTTTTTCTAGTAGAATCCCATGAGTACTTAATGAAATAACAATGATGCAGCTGTAACTTCTAGGGCTCATTAATAAGTGATAAGCTGTTTCCTTATTGGTAGAGCTAAAAAATGTTCCCATTCAAGATGAATGAACCTTTGAGTTTTCTTTAATAGCATATATAATTTTATACACTTTGCCAATTTCAGTTATAAATATGGAAGATGTTTTGCTCCTTGCCCTGCCCTGGGGAGAAGCTTGTGCATAAGTACCTTGAACTGTAGCACATATCCAGGTTTCAGAGTCAAATCTCGAGTTACTGCAAATCGATCCCCATCTGATCTTCCAAATACCATGGCTGATGGCGTAGCAGAGCAGAACGTTTCATTTTTAACCATTCCTTCATTGGCCAACATCAACCACACACTCATCTGATTCATAGGGTAATCAAAAACTGGCTTCTCATAAAAGTTCTAATAGAAACAATACAGACAACAGAGAAAGGCAGTTTGATAGCTTTGAAAACAAAATAAGGAATTTTCAGTTCATGACATGCAGAGCCATGTGCCATTTATTCTTCTAGGAAAATACAGCACAATCTCTAATTTAACTAATTTTTTTATTGCTATGAATTTCTTCTTCTGATGATTAATCAACTGGAAATATTTTGCCACTATGCATCTAATTTTATAGACACACTAATCATCTTGTTGATGACTTGGTCAGACTTCATAGGTTTTTTTTTTAACATATAAATAATCTGGAAACTAGTAGCATAAAGAGGTAACAAAAATTAAGCGTAAACAAAAAGAAATTAACTGCAAACACAGGAAACGTATATTGTATGAATCCTTGGGAAAGTTAGAAGTTCCTTAACTCCATCCACTTGTATAAGTGTCTTCTTGGAATTCAGACATGGACAAAATACCTGGGGTAAAGTTGGGTTGACAACTGGGATGATCTGCTTTTGCTTTTCTGACAGAATGATGATATCATCGACTGCCCACTGGTCATAGTCCTCCCCAGAGAACACAGGCTGCCACCAGCGGAACCTGGTACACGGGGTCTTGGCAGCAGCTGGGAGCTCCAGATAGACAAATCTACATAGAAGCAAATAATTTACATTTAGGAAAGTAGAGCTGTGTCTTTCTGAGCAGCTGCTAAAATCACAAGAATAGCAATGAGAGAGAAAGTTTAGTTTTGTTTGATCTCTTGATATTTTTGAAAAAAAATTAAGTTTAATATGTCAGACAAGAGGTTTAAAGTTGTAAGCTGGTGTAGTCCTGGTCATGCTTATTGTGTTAGGAACTGCATCTTTTGGAGGTGATATTTCAGCTGTGTTTGACTCCTTGAACAATGTCGTTTGACTACCATGGTAATGATCATAACATTTTCAAGAAATACCTAGAAAAAACTGTCCCTTTGTATATTATTACATTAAAATAGTAATCAAGCCCTGGCTAGTGGCACAGTGGACTATGAACCCGAAGGCTGCTGGTTTGATTCCCAGTCAGGACACATAACCAGGTTGCAAGTCAGGTCTCCAGCCAGGTCTGTAGATGGAAGCAGGTAAAAGGCAACCATACATTGATGTCTCTCTCCCTCTCTGCCTCTCTCCCATCCCCTCTCTCAAAAAAATAAAATCTTAAAAAAAATAAAACAAAATCAATAAAAAATTAAAAAATAAAATAGCATTCAAAAATTTTCACAGCCATTCTTACTTATTGTGGGAAAACAAAAATGTGCTAAAAATGAAACATAACTCACCCATAATCTACTGTATGGGGTTGTCCTTTGCTAAGTTTTTAAAAAAAGATTTTACTCATTATTTTTAGAAAGAGGGCAATGGAGGGAGGAAGAAAAGGGGAAAAACATCAATGTATGGCTGACCTTCACCTGCCTCCAGCTGGGGACCTGGCTGGACACCTAGTTTGTAACTTGGGTATGTGCCCTGACTGGGAATCGAACTAGTGATCCTTGGGTTAAATTTTTGATGTATATCATTTCTGTGATGAAAATCTTTATGCATAATGCTTTATCTATACTTCTGTTTATTTCTTAAGGTAAGATTCCTAGAAATAGCAATACCAGGTCAAATGAACTAGCCATGTTTAAGGTTCTTGATTTTTCCTTTCTGGAAAGGTCATTACAGTATGCAGGATGATGTGAGTATTCCTGTCTTGCTGTTCCCATGTGGAGAAAGCACTTGGCATTATCTTTTTTTTTTGTTTTTAAAGAGTTTATTTATTTTATTACTTTTAGAGAGAGGGAAAGGGAGAGAGACATCAATGTATGGTTGCTTTTTACCTGCCTCCAGCCACAGACCTGGCTGGAGACCTGGCTGGAGACCTGGCTGGAGACCTGGCTGAAGACCTGGCTTGCAACCTGGTTATGAGCTCTGGCTGGGGAATCGAACCAGTAACCTTTGGGTTCACAGGCTGGTGCCTTATCCACTGTGCCATCTGCCAGGGCCTGGCATTATCTTTTTAAAATGACCATCTGACTGTTAAAAATGATATATTTATTATTGTAAAAGAGGTTGGATATTCATGTTTTATTAAACATCTATGTTTCCTCTTTTGTAACATCTACTCATTCCTTTTACCCATTCTTCTATTGGGATCTTAGTGTTTTTCCTGATAATTTGTACATATAAGCTCTTTACAGCAACGCTGACCTTCTGTTTCTCATAACAGTTGCAAATAATTTCTCAATTTGTTTTCCTTATTTTCACTTATTTTTGTGCTTTTTGGACATATATCTGTTACATATGTATGTAGTTTTATACTTGCATGTAGTTTACTTCTATGTAAATAGTATTTTTCTTTGTCAATTCTTCCATGGAACTTGTGTTTAGAAAGTTTAGATCTTTCCCCAAAATCAGATAGTAACTTATATGTTTAAATATTGAGTACTTAATTGGTCTTCAACCATTTTTGATGATGTATCATCTAAATTGATATTTCCCACCAAGAGCGGACCCATCGTTTTTTAACACCAATTGATTGAATAAGCATTTTTCTCATTGATAGCTGATAACATCTCTTTTTCATGTAAGTTTTTATGTATCTAAGTCAATTTCTGAGTCATCAGTTTGGATTCATTGTTTGTTCTATCCATGTACCACTCACTATCCTTTTAAGTATTTAGATTATAGATCATATTTTAATATCATGTAGGGCATTCCTCTATTTTTCCCCCAAATGTTTAAGCTATTTTTGCCAGTTTATATTTCTAGATATATAGATCCAAAAATGCCTCTAGGGTTTTGATTGGATTGCATTAAATATTAATTAAATATATTCATATCACAATATTGAGTTTTTCTATCCAGGGATATTGTATTATTTTCACTTATTTGTTTTCTTTTATCTCTGTAAGTAGTTTTGAAGTTTTCTTTACAGAGATTCTTAGAATTGTTATTCTTATACACCATGAAAGGGGTCATTTTCTACTATCTTCTAGCTCAGATTTTCTTAGCCATTTAAGTATCAGAAACTCATTGAAAACCTGGTGAAATATTATGACCCTAAAGAAAAATCCCCATAAAAATAAAGCTGAATATTTCTGAATTTGAAAAAGCTATTAAATTTTTGTTTGTCCCTATATTAATCTAGTCACTTTACTGAGCTCTTAATAATTTCCAGATATTTACAATGATATTACTTGGAAAAATAATTTGAATTATTTAGAATTATTTTTAAAACCGTTTGGTACCATTACAATTCCCTCTCTACTGTTCTGAGGGGATTTCAACTGGTTCTATCTCCCACTCACCATTCCTGACTTTCTCCCTGGGTGTTACTTATCTTGTTTTACCCAGTTGCCTCTTCTCTGTTTGTTCCCCCTCTCATGTGTCTTTAGAAGAAGTGCTTTTGGTTGATCTGTCTGTATGTCTATTTTAGTTGCATTATGGAAAGATATGTCACCTTTAAGTTACTCAATGTTTTAAAACAATAAACATATGAACCTTCAGTTTACAAAATAGCTATATCTTAAATAACATTTAAAATATATTTAATTTATATAAAATTGAATCTATTCTCCAATAATTTTATTCAATAAAAAAGGTTCAGTTGTAAAATGTAAAACAGGGACAACCTTAGTATGTTAAAGCTCAATAATGATTATTCCTATGTTACAAAGTGTCTTTGGCAAAACAATGGTCAGTTGACTCACTTTTCTCTAGGCACATTTTTTCTCAAAGTCTTAAAAAATTCAAATATGAATACAAGTGTTTTCTGTCTAAACACTTAAGTAAAATGTTCATATATTAGGATATCATTCATACCAGATATTTACTAGTTTGTCTATTTTTGTAACCATTAATGACATTTTGGAAACCGCTCAACAACAGTGTAATCTTTACCATCCCTGGAAACCACCGGAAGGCCATCCGCGTTTGGTTACCTGGGTTTGCTGAAGTCTGAGAAGTACATCTCTGCCAGCAGGTGCCACTGGATGCCCCCATTGTTGCTGTACTGAAGGAGGATGCCTTCTTCTCTGCTGTCGGGCTTGTTGCACACAGCACTCTCTCCGCCTATCTGGATGTAGAACTGGACGAAGTCCACCCAAGAAGTGTCCAGATCCAAGCTCACCAGCTGTCTTTTCCCAGCCTTTCCAAAGGAGAGAAACACCACAGATTCAATCATCTGGGGGCTCTTAGGCATCTTGTTATTTTAGTTGCGAATTCATATCAGTATCCTAGCACTATGTGGAGATGATTTTCTCCCCATTTATTGTTTTCTTTGAATTTTTAAATTTAAATTTTATTGTATTTTTTCCATTACCATCTATTGTTGGGAGGAGCAAGTTATGCCATTTAATTCTCTCTGCTTTGTTTATGGCAACTGTTCCTAGATATATTTGATTGGTCTCCACATCGCCTATTGCTAGACTTGGTCATGAGATCCTTGGGAGTTGTTAATTACACTAAAGAGTATTCAGAGATCTTTAAAAATAAAATAAAATGAATTTAAATAAAAACACCTCCAATGGTTGCTTTGTGAATCTCCTATAGGCAGAGTAGCGAGAATCTGAAAGACCATATACTTTGAGATCAGTTGGATCTGGGGTTGAATTGCAGGCCATTATTCATTTTGTTTAGCTGTGGGATCTTTCTGAGGTTTTAGTTTCCTCAAAGTTATAATATAAGTGATAATGCCTTCCTTATAGGGTGTAGTAATAAGTACACGAAATAACATTTTGCATGAAACTTGCCTAGCACACTGAAAGTCTCCCTTGAGAGGTACACCTGGACCTCTTACCCTATGGCAATGAAATTAAAACAGGTTTAAGATAGAAACGTGGCAAAAAGAAAGGGAAGTCTCTCTCAGGCTCCCAGTCAGCACATCTGTCCCTGTCTGTCTGTCTGTCTGTCTCTCTCGCTTGGAAATAGAAATATTGGAAGGGATCATTTAAATGAGTTTTTGCTAGTACTACATGGTCTCTTTGTGTCTTAAAAACTCCATCAAATTCAGTAACTTGCTTCTTTTGTTTGAGTTTCATACATGTCACAGTCCTGTTGTATGGTGTTAGATACAAATTGACAACTTTGTCAATTTGTTGTCATGATTCCTGTTGTGTGTAAATAGTTCCATGCTAATGAGATTGAAACAAAGTTTAGTTGTAATTTTTTGCTGTGGATGTGCAAGTAGATGGATATTTACCTATGCCTCCATCTTGATGAGAAGTCCATCCCTATGTTTTGATTACATAAACAAAATTTCCTCCTTGTTTGTTTAAGCTACTTTCTTTTACTTTGAATTCAAAATAGATTTGATTGCTACATGAGAAAAAATTTAAAAAAAAGGAAGGATCCTCAGATATTTTGATAAAAATTTAGGAAGAAAGCTGGGTTGAACTGGGAGAATACTGATTTTAAATTACTGGCAAGAAATATATAGGGAAATATTCCATGATAACAATTTATAATTTAGTCTCATAAGATGTAATTATGACAACTAACACTTGTTGAGCTATTTCTATTTATTCTTTACCTATATTAACTCAATCCTCCCAACATCCCACTTTATAGCCTTGAATGCTGAGATACATAAAGATGTTATAACTCTGGTAAGGTGACATAATTATTGAGGTTTGGAGCCCAGGCACAAACTCAAGTGTAAGAAATAGTGATTATAGCTTTATATGTTAAAAATATATGTGTCTGTGCACATACAAATATTTACTGAAGAGTTTGGGTACATAGTAGTTAAAAATTCATAATCTTATTTTAAAATGGAAACTTAAGGGAGACATAATCTTCCCATTTCTGCATAATTATACAGTGTATCTGGATCTATGCAATGTGTAGTACAGTCACTTATTGGCTATTATGTCTGACAATAAGACCCTAAGGACTTTCAATGTCAATGGATAGGAAATATCAGTAAGTGGAATCCATTCCTGATTTTCTATCATTCTCTATCTTGTTTACTTGCTGATTCTTTGTTCTGCATCAAAACAAAACCTGTACCTATTTTTGCATATGTATAAATTAACTTGTTTTGGATTTCTGCCCAAATTCCCCAACATATCAGCCCTATGGTACATCATCCACACCTGTGTACTTCTTAAGTGATGAAGAGTGGCACATTTGCAATTGTCCTAGAATTGGTGGATGTAGTCCCACCAATAACTGGGGTTAGACATATTGCTCAGGTCAAAGGATGGGAATCGCTTCCCCTCCTGTCCTCATGGAGATGATATGAAGAGATGAATTGTAAGAGGAAGGAAGAAAATAATGTCATGCCTAGACTATAGCAAGATAGGTGGTTTCCATCCCCCTATCCCTAACCAAGTAACATGGGTTGGAGGTGTTCCAAGATAATCAGTCTTAGAGATTCTGGCTGGCACCTCAGTCCCTCGTTGGTGTACGTTGACCTGTCTGCCTAACCCAGTGCTGCCACCAGGGAAGCTAAACACTGCAAGAAAAACGTCTATGCAGGTTTCTTCTATGTACTTCCTGTTTGTGCAACCCAGAGTTCATATATTACAAGCTTAACCCCCCAAAAGGTAGTATTGGGAGTTGTGGACCCTTTGACAAGTAATTAGGTCACAAGAGTGAAGCCCTCATGAGGGGATTAGTGCCCTCATAAAAAGAGACATAAGAGAGCCTGCTTCCTCTCTGCTGTCTCCACCACGTGAGGTGGTGGAATCTGTGATCTTGGAAGTGGGTCCTCAACAGATACCAAATCTGCTGTGTTTTTATCTTCTTCCCAGCTTTCAGAACAGTGACAGACAAATGTGTGCTGTTTAAGCCACACAATAGTATTTTTGTGGTATTTTTATATACTGTATTTATTTTTTTTTTTTTTGGTACCTTGAGTTGACTAAGACAGTCCCACATCAGCAGACACCACCAGCAGCTCCCAAAGTCAGCCAGAATCAGGCTCAAAATGTTTGCCCACCATGAACAGCCAATCAGTTCCCTAGGACAGCTCTGCACAACCACCATTATTCCTCCTTCCACTTATGCTTTTGAGGTTAATGGAGTGACACATGGAATAAACACTTATAGAAGTGCTTTGTATGTATTAGGCACTGTCCCACATTATTTACATTAATGCATTTAATCTGCATAGTAAACCTAATGAGGTAGATACTCATTATCTCTACTTTACAGATGAAGAAGCCAAGTCAGAGAGAAGTTAAAGGATTTGCTCAAAGTCACATAGCTAGGAAGTGGTGAAATCAGATTGAAGCAGGCAGTCTGGTTCCAAAGTAGCTGCTCTTAACCTCTAAACTCCACCACCTCCACTACTTACACTCCCACCTATAGGCCTGCGTGTTTACACACACCCTTCAAAGGCTTGGGTAGGGAGGCAACTATGAACCTGACTCACAGAACACCAAGGCACAAGACTGACTGGCTTTGGACAAAAGAAAAGCAATGAGATTTAAATCAGGTACAAGAGGGGCAGGATTTTAAAACTGGCCTATCCTGGATTTGTAGTAACCAAAAACAATCAGAAAACTGTAACAGTTTCCCAGATGTAGTTAAGGGATAGCCATTTGACAAAGGCCAGTTAAAGGAAAGGAATGTGGGGAAAAATAAAACTCCATATTGGTACCCTCTGAATTCCGTCTGATCCATAAATCAGTCACATATTGAAATAGCCATTGCCCTAATCATTATTCCATGATTTGGTCATAACTTAGACATCACTGCATGTCAGCCCTAAGTTATACCTTGCTGAAATACAGAGATGATCCAGAAGACACAACCCCACATCCTTGTTCTGGTTTTACAACTTCTCCTCCGATAACTTCTTGCCAGTCAGACTCCCAACCATTCTGGTTCTCAAAATCTGACATAATTGTAGAAGGAAGTGCAGCTTCTGGGTGGCATTCAGTGCCCTGATACCCTTGGTCACACCTAGAGAGAGAGAGGGCAAGGTAAACAAGTCATAGTTTCATCTATGAGTGCCACAGCCATGTGACCCACAACATTTCCTATGTCTCACTCTTGCTCTGGTCTCAGCATTCACACTAGATTTTTCTCTACAGCCCTAAATGTATATGTGATAGTAACAACCTTCAATTATTCATACAGAAAAAAAAATAGAATTCTTTCTTAAAAGAAATATTGTTGTAACAGCAGAATTGTGGCATCACGTAGTAACAAATAAGGATATGTGTGTGTGTGTGTGTGTGTGTGTGTGTGTGTGTGTGTGTATGTGTGTGTGGTGTGGAGGGAGGATAGAGATTTTCCTATGGCCTTAAAAAGTCATATGTAAATGTTTGCTCAACCCAGACGTCACTCCAGCCATGATTTATAGTTCCTCTTTCTGATTAAATTGCATCTCTTTTAGAATTTTTAAGTATTCAAGTGTGTTCCCTTTTCACCTTCATTTGCTATAATCACCATCTCCCTTTGTATGCAACCTTGAGCTTCTGGTGAAGTGGGTTAGGTGGGACCGCTGGTAGCGCTGCTCCACTAGCACTTTAAGACTGTCAGAGGGAAAGAAGGGGAACAATCACAAGGCCCTTTCAAAGAGAACTTTGGAGTGAATTAATAAACTCTGAAATGTAAACCCAAGAGGCCTTGCTTGAGGTTAGATTTTGAAGTTTAAAATATATGGCTCTGTGCTGATTTAGATGAACAGTATCTTTTACACCTACAGTAAGAACAAAAGGGAGGGTCCTTTTCCTTTGGCTCTTTCATTAGCTATCAGTCTACCCGCACAACTTTGAAGGCAAGCGCTGTGGGATCTGTGTAAACACAGATCCTGAGAAGCAGAGGATCATCACACTTTCTGATGCGTGTACCTGCACATGCCATGATCACAGGAGCCATGCCCACTGCACATGTCTGGGCACTGCTGGCCAATGTAGATGTTGTCTAAAGCCCACTCATCCTGGGCGGTGTAATAGCTCTGACTCCAACGGAAGCGGGTGGCACTGGACCTAAAATCAGGTACAGTAATAAAAACACTATTTTAACTGACATGTGGTTATACAGACAAAGAATGTGCGAATTCAGATAACCAACTTTCTTTAACTTGTATTTCGCTGCCAATCATTTTTCTGTAGTAGTTCAATTTCCACCCAATTACTGCCTAATTCAACAATTCTATCATGAAATGAAGTTAATAATCTCTTTATTTTGTATGTACTTCCATTTTAGTTCAACTTGAGACATTTTAAAGAAAAAAATTTCACATCTTTGTTGTAGTTGCACAGAGATTTGATGCTGGGAAAAAACCAAAATTAGCAAGACTAGTTAAGAAAAATATATATAGTAAACAGCTGCTCTTTCATAAATGAAAATGTGATGTGATTAACTTAGAATAATACAATTTCTTATAATAAACAGTAAATTGGAAGTCTCCCAATGAAAGTAGTTATTGGAAGACTCTTAGTTATCTATCAATATAAAACTAAAGTTTTGTTTGAGGGATTGTTTTGGGGTAGAGGAAACATGCTACAATATTACAAATATGAACATCTGGGTGCTAAATTCTGCTTATTATTTTTGAAACATTAACTTGCTTAGGTTTCATGGAAAAGCTGACATTAAGTGGAGATAAGTTGAATATCCATTACACAAAGAGAAACACCAGGGACCTTAATTCATTTAGCCCAGATATAAAATCTAAAGCAGAAAATATTTTGAGATCGATGTCGAAGTTTTCATTTGTTGATGATCACAAAAAATTCTTTTAAAACTACATTTTATTTTTCATCTCTGGAAATTTTCAGGGATCCATGATTACTTCTTTTTGGTCAAAGTAAAAAAAATAAACACTGCTCCCAAATTGCAGAATTAACGTGCATGCTCAGTTCCATTGACTAAACTTTGCCCACACATATCATCTACTAATACATTTGATCTTGATGGCTGTGAATGATCTGCTGCATTAATTACCCACATATTAAATACTTACTAAGTATATACCAGACTGCTAAAATCCAGACTAAATCCTTACTGTTTATTTTACCAATGATCTGTGGCTAACAGGTTGCATTTTCATTCTTACTAAGATAATTTCATATTCACAAAGTGCACCTAATTGACATGGGTTTGCTGCACATAGGAGTTAGTCATCAGATGTAACTCCTCTATGGAAATAGTTTATATTTTAATCTAACAGCTATCACAATTTTCACATTAAGAAATGGTTTGTAGAAAAGCCTACTATAAAAATGGGTACATTGTCTTAGACCACAGAGCCCTACAGAAAGGAAGCAGATTCAGATTCATGCTGTCGTGTTATGAATAGGAGCGATGACTACATTCACTTAAGATTCATTATAATTTGAGTCAAATGTAGGGCCACAGGTGACTAGACTGTGAGCTCTTTTGGGGACAGAGATCTCTTTTGTCTCAAAAGCTTGCACAGAAACAGAAAAAAAAATTGGTACAAAAAATTCTGCTAAAATATGAGTCAATGAGTAGATTGACAGGTCTAGAAAGGGCAGCTTGTTTCTGGCTTCTGGTGGGTAATGAAGTGATGAATGTTCTAGGAGTTAGGGGACCTGCCTGGACCTTGGCTCTGCAATTTATCATCTGTGTGACCTTTAGTGAGAAATGTAAGCCTTGAGGGGCTTCTCATCCCTCATCTCCCAAATAAAGGGATTGGGGAAACTGATTTCTAAGATCCCTTCTAGTTCACAAATTTTAATGATTTCTTTGGTGGTTTGTTAACCAAAGTAACAGTTTATTTTTTTTTATAGTCACATGCCTATATAAAACCCAAAGCATATGTTATTTTGAAGTTTTGATATTTCAAACATTATAAGTGGAGTTGCAGGGTTTTAGAAATCTGTCCTAGATTTCCCAGTTCATTTATTCTTCTAAACAGTCAAATGTAGACATATTCTACATCTTTCCCTGAGTAAACTGATCCTTGCATGTGTTTTATAAACTCCTGAGTAAACTATTTCCTCAAAATAAAAAGCTTAAAGTGGATTATTCCATTTAAAATTATAATCCACAGTCTAATGTGCTGATTGATGTTAATTAAGAGAAAAGGAAGCAAAAAAGAGTTAGAATATTGGCTTTATATTTGGTGAGAAAAAATTAGTCATGTGAACAATCTATAGTGAGTCACATGCAAGGATACATGGTGTGATATCACTGGTCTGTAGCTGCATCACTGATAAATACTGCCTTCAATGCTAATATTTAATTTGCCAATTCTCTTTCCTCAATGCCATATTCTTGAGGAAAAATCTTATACATTAAAAAAATGATAATGCTTTAAATATTTTTTTTACTGGAGTCAAGTTGATTGGACTTCACAAGCATCTAAAGACACTTTTAGTATTAACACTTTTCAGTGCTAAACAGCTCAGAAATATAGTTATCAACTGGAAAGCCATTGTCTAAAAATATAGTACTATGTATAGAATAAATCATAGAACTTCTTTCAAATCTCTTCCATATATACCTTGTAATGAACTTACTCTTCCTTGAAAGATCTTAAACCTCAAACCATAAGTCTTACTATGAAATCAGTTTCCATAGAATAATCAAGCCTCATAAAAATCACTAGACAGTGTAGACATTTTCACAACTAGCACAGAACTGAAGTATTGTAAGATTGTTTTAAAGATGCAGATGCAAATGCCTGCACTTATGGAAATAGAGTATTATAGAGAAAAAGGCAATTCAAGAGCATGGTCACCAGATTATTGCATTTTGGACTGAGTCTGAGAGTGGATGTAATGGATCACGTAATGAAGTTGACTTTCATTTAAAAGTCCAAACTCTATGGATTCTCAAAAGCAACAAATGTTGACAGTCTTTTTTTTCACTTGATATCCTCCCTCATATAAGCTTCTAGACTAAAATAAAATAACACTGAGTCATATCTTGATAGTTAGGTAACCTGAGGAATCAAGGTAAATGAGAATGACCAGATATTGTATTTTACACCTTCAGAGTTACTGTAATTACATTTACCCAATTATTCTGAAACTCATTCGGTCATTAAGTGTTGATTTGTTTATCGAGTCAGCAACTGACAGCTGTTTCTGTCCCATTAGACCCTGTTCTTATGTAAATGTCTCTCATAAAAACAAAATTCATTTTTATTGAGTAACAAATGTTCAGTTCATGTACAATAAAATTTCTCTGAGCAGGTGTATACATATGAAATATTTCCACTCTAGGTTGTCCTGTCTAGAATATTTTCTGAAGTTAACAGATGTATGATAATGCAGGGACCACGTTTGCTTGTATGCATTCAATTTATAGTCGCAGATGCTTGAAACAAAACAGCGGAACAAGGAGTTGCTGAAGGCTTACGGCTTCAAACTAAACTCCCTTTCCTCAATGCTTGAAAAAAAAACATGCTATTTGCAGAAGTTTGAAATGAATATAATAAATAAAATGATCAAGAATGCCAAGGCAGATAAATTCACTTTATCCTTACAGTGGAGCTTTTAAACATTATAGATCCAAAACAATGGTAGTACAGTTGAAAAAATTTTGAAATGTAGCAATATTGTTTAGTTTAAGTATTAGTCAATAGGAATGTTAAAATAATTATCCTAGTGCTCACTTTGGCAGCACATGTACTAAAATTGGAATGATACAGAGAAGATTAGCATGGTCCCTATGCAAGGATGACACACTAATTTGTGAAGCATTCCATATTTACATTCTACCCAGCCAGGCTCTCATTCAAAATGGAAGGTGGAACAAGGAATTCCCAAGACAAAAGAAAGCTAAAAGAATATATCTCCACCAAATCAGCATTGCAAGAGGTGCTATGAGATGATAGATAGATAGATAAATAGGTAGAAAGAAACACAGGTACAAAGGGAAAAAAGTCACAATGAATACCTATCAATAATAACCTTAAATGTAAATGGATTAAATGCTCTAATTAAAAGACATAGGGTAGCTGAATTGATAAGAAAATAGGACCCATATATATGCTGTCTACAAGAAACCCACCTTACAGATCTACACAGACTGAAAGTGAAGGAATTAAAAAAATATATTGCAAGTAAATGGACACACAAAAAAGCTGGGGTAGCAATACTTATATCAGCCAAAAATAGATTTCACAACAAAAGCTATGAAAAAAGACAAAGAAGAACAGTTCATAATACTTAAGGAAGCCATAACCCTTGTAAACATATATGCACCCAATATAGGAGCACCTAAATATATAAGAAAAATCTTGGAGGACTTCAAGAAGGATATTGACAGCAACATACTTGTAGTAGGGGATTTTAACATCCATTATCAACAATGGACAGATCTTCCAAGCAAAGAAACACTAAGGATATTTTGGTATTGAACAATACTCTAGATCAATGGACTTAAGGTAGACCACATGGTAGGACACAAAAAAAGCCTCAACTAATTCAAGAAAATTGAAATTATATCAAGCATCTTCTCAGATCACAAAGGGTTGAAACTAGAAACCAACCTCAAGGAATAAAAACCCAAAACATTCAAATTTATGGAGACTGAGTAACATGCTATTAAATAACAAATGGGTTAGCAATGAGATCAAGGAAGAAATCAAAAATTTCTGGAAACAAGTGAAAATGAACACACAACAGCCCAAAACCTATAGGACACAGAGAAGGCAGTCCTGAGAGGGAAGTTCATAGCAATACAGGCCTACCTAAACCGAATAGAAGACTCTCAAATAAATAACCTAACCATAAAGCTACAAGAACTAGAGGAACAACAATAAACAAAGCCCAGAGTGAGTAGAAGGAAGCAAATAAAATAAATATCTTATAAGGTTGTTTTCAAAACATATTTTGACTTTCTTTACCCAAGGATTTTAAGGATATTTGGAAAACAGGATTCAATTACCTACATGTACTTTACCTACATGTACTTTAAGGCAAATGGTTGGAGGAATAATCTAGTCGATTTACTTTCTGTTTGCAAAAAGAGATACCTCGTAATGAAACATCTCTTTAGTTCATTTAGGCATATTGAATTCAATTTTTATTTAATTTTCCAATATTTAATGAGCACCACAACTATGTGGCAGGCACTGCATTAGAACAAAACAGTTTGAGGGTCAATTAAGATAGTTCCTTGCAAGTGTCTAGTAAACACTGATGAGAATCCATCTTTTCTGACTACAATAAATCAACTCAGTGGTCTATCTTTTAGGTTAAGAAATAACAATGTACAATACAATCTGAGTGTAAAATAATCTGCCAAGGTTTTTTGATAAATAACAATACTTTTTGGATATAGCTTAAACTACATGAATTAAGAATTAGTTTACGGAATGGCATCAGAACAATGGAGGTTCCTCTGGTCTTTCCCCTTGAAGTTGCACCAAGTTGAACTGCTGTAATTCAACACAGGATTCTTCCCTGCTGGAAACCTGTGCACTGAAACATCTGAAAAGTGGATGCATCATAGTGATGCTGCGGGAGGGAAGGGAGAAGAGCGCCACGGAGGCAGCTGGGAGGTCACCATGAGCCTGAGAGAGGGGGAGAGTCAGGTTGTGGCCCTTTGGCCCTTACTCGCTGCAGCCCCAAGATCAGAGATACAGTGAGTGTTCCCACCTGGATGATGGGTACGTGCTGAGGCCAGTGCAGGAGGGAGAGGACGTCCCCTGGGGTTGCCTAGTGGCTGCCCCTGTCAGGCAGAAAACTAAGAGCAGAAGGCGTGGCGGCCTCCCCTCCCCATCCCTGAGCTAGCAGCCAGCCCGAGAGGATGCTGCGGCAGTGTGCCAAGCCACAGAGCATCTTCCCTGCGGCCCCCGGAACTGGAGAGGCAGAAGCACTTCCCCCTGAGCCGCAGGCACACGCTGTGGATAACACCAACAACACTGGTGAAGATACAGCTGAGGCAGCGGAGGTCTGTCAGTCATCATTACTGGGAGCAGAACAAAGCCGCAATGGCCTTATCCAGCTCATCTCACCCCAACCCAAAAGGGCTGCACTGCCAGCAGGACCTGTTTACAAGGGGACAGCACTGAGATTGGAGCAGCATGACCCATCCTGGCCGGGGGTCCCAAAAGCCACAGTGCAAGAGAAGCTAAAAATGTTGCGCTTCAGTGCCACCTTCTGGTTAATAAAAGAAAGACTTCTTATCAACATACAAAATAGGGGAAGTACTACACTTACAAAGGCACATTCCATTCTCAAAGATGTCCAAAGAATCCATCAAATACCATGAATAACCAAGGTAATGAGACATCAGAAAGAAAATAAAAGACTGCCAGAAAGTAAACTGAAGGACAGAAATCTGTGTAAATGACAGAGAATTCAAGATTGCAGTTCTGAAAAAAAAAAAGAAAATCAACAAACACAGGCAGTTTAATGAACCCAGAAGTAAAAGCAATGAACAAGAGGTGTACTTTTTATTAAAGAAATGAAACAAAAATATGGAGCTGAAGAACTTACTAAAAGAGATGAAGAATTAACTAATAAGCTTAGGAAATAGAACTAACCATTTGGAGGAAAAAATTAGTGATATTGAAGATAGAAATCTAAAAATGATGTAAATGGAAGAGTTTTGAGAGTAAATAAATGAAGTAACTCTATTCTCTAGAGAACCATCTGACTCCAAATGAGAGAGCAATATAAGAATAATGTGTATGCCTGAAGGAGAAGAGAGAGAGAAGGAAATAGCCTATTCAAATAGTTGAGAACTTCCCAAATCTACAGAAAGAGGTGGATCCTTGAGTTCAAGAAGGAATCAGAACACCTAATTTTCTGAATCAAAAAAGGCCTTCTCCAAAGTAAATTATACTATCTATAATTAATGACAAGGAAATAATTCTCAAGACAGCCAGGGAACGGAAGATGGTAACATATAAAGAAATGCCATTAGATTATCATAGGATTTTTCAGCAGAAACTCTACAAGCTAATAGAGAGTGGAATCAAATATTCAAAGTATTAAAAGAGAGAAATCTCCAGCCAAGAATATTATATCCAGCAAAATTATCCTTTAGATATGAAGGAGAAATAAAGACCTTTCCAGGAAAAACCACATATATGTGGAAATCAAACAACATGCTACTACAAAACAACTGGATCAAAGAAGAAATAAAAGGAGAGATCAAAAGATCCATAGAAAGAAATGAAAAACAAAGGAAGTTTACATCATTACAGGTCTGTCTCAAGAAACAATAAAAATCCCAAATAAAGAAACTAATATTACATCTCAAGGAAGTAGAAAAAGAAGAACAAATGCAGCCCAAAGTCAGCAGGAGGAAGAAAATTAAAAAGACAGACAGAGAGAGAGAGAGAGAGAGAGAGAGAGAGAGAGAGAGAGGGAGAGAGAGAGAATAGTTAAATAAAAGAGAGCAAAAAGACTATACAAAAAATGATAGCAAAAAAGAGCTAATCCTCTTGCTAGACTAAGGAAAAAAATATAAAAGACATATAAACAAAATCAAAAATAAAAGAGGAGAAGTTGCAATGGACACCACAGAGATACAAAGGGTTATATAAGAATGACTAAGAAATTGAAAGAAGGTTTCAATTTCTTGCTCTTATCTTCCTCCTGGCACCCCTATGCTTCAGATATTGGCATGTTTAAAGTCATCTCAGAGGTTCCTAAGCCTCTCTTCATTTTTTTCAATTTTTGTTTCCTCATTCTGTACTGGTTGACTGTTTATTTCTTCCTTGTGTTCTGAATCATTCATTTGAACCCGTTTCCTTTCCTTCACCATTATTTTCATGTGGATTTTTCTTCGTTGCACTTAGCATAGCCTTCACTTCTTCCCTTCTGTGTTTGCTGAACTCAAGCATATCTGTGAAGTCTGTGAGCATTTTTATCACCAGCGTTTTGAACTCTGTGTTAGGTTGGTTATATTCTCATCTGTTAGGTTGGCTATCTCCTCCTGGCTTAATTCTCCCACTGGAACCTTGATCTGTTCCCTCTTTTCAGCCATACTTCTCTGTCTCCTCAACTTGACAGGCTCCTGTGTTTGCCTCTGTGTCTTAGGTAGAGCTGCCATACCTGTTAAGTTGTAGGGGGCAGAGCCTTAGGTATTCAGTTTGTTCAGGGTAATCTGTTTTACCACATTGTTACACTGCATGTTGGGGAGGGGTCGAGAGGGAGCAATGACGCTTTCTCAACTTGCCCTTTTTCCAGGCTCTTCTCCCTCTTCCTGTGTGGGACTGGTGCCTGCCTAGCTGTTGCTCTGGCCATGGTTTCCAGAGTGGGTGCATTTATGGATTTTCTAGGACTGTGGGTCCTCCAAACAAACAGACTCTGCTGTGAGACTGGCAGTCTTTTCCTCTGCCCCAACCCCCACTGGTTTTCACAGTCAGAAGAAATGTGGCTTTATTATCCCTGTTCCCCCGGTGTTGGAACTGTGAACCACAGGGTCTGGTATGGTACAGGAAGTGCTCCCCAGGTGTTGTCCCTACTTTTTTAAATGTGTGACTGTGCTTCTCCGTCAGCTGGCCACTGCTATTGTCCTGCTCCTGCTGTGGAGCCACCAAACTGCACCCTCTGTCCCAGTTCTGTCCCTCCTTCCTGTCTGGATATGTATTTCTTCTTTATACCTTTGTTGAACGTCCATGCAGCTCACTTTTCTGGAACTTCTGGTTGTCTCCAGTTCTGAAATAGATGTATTCTTTCTTAGTTTTGGATGGAGACACAGCGTGTTTACATTTCCTTCTTGGTTGGAAGCTCTATCTCCATTTTGTTTAGTTCTTTTTCTGGAGTTTTGTTCTTTTCTTTCATTTGGGCCATGTTTCTTTGTCTCATCATGTTGGCAACCTCCCTGTGTTTGTTTCTGTGTATTAGGTAGAGTTGCTACATCTCCTAGGCTTGAGAGAGTGACCTAATCTAGTAGGTGTTTTGTAGATTCAAGTGGCACAGTCTTCATTACCAGCCAATCTGGGCACTCAAGGTGCACCATGTGGATTGTGTCCACCCACCCTCCTCTTCCAGTTGAGTCTTGGTTGCTGTTGGCACATCCAAGATTAGCCACTGCCTGTGTTCTGTCCTGGGTCACCCAACATAAGCTACAAAGTGTATATAGATGAGTGCTACTTGTGCTGGGCTTGCAGATGCCCAGGAGAGGCCAAGGTGTGAACCAAGCCCAGCTGGAGCTAGTGCCAGGCCTGGGGCAACTAAGTAAGAGGTATTGAGCTTGCTGAAGCCAATGCTGCTTATTTGAGACAATACAGGAAAATCTGAAACAAGGGCCAAGACAAGCAATTTGTATGGAAAAGCCACCAGAAAAAGCGTGGGTGGGCTTAAATGGGGTAAGGTCATAGGGAATCACCAGGGTGGGGCAAATAGGGTAAGTAAGGTTGATGGAGACTCAGATATGGTGCCTGTCTGCTGAGTCTGTGGCTCTGGGCGAAAAGGGTTCAAAAAAGGAACAATGGTCTCTGCCAGCACTTCTGTGTGGGAAAAAGCTGCTCCCCCAGCTCTCTCCCTGATGCCACACAATTCAATTTGTTCCTATATGTCTCTGATGCCTTTTAATCTGCTGCTCCAGTGCAGAAGCTCAGATGAATGAGTTTGAGTAAGTCTGTGTGTGGGCCCTTTAAGAGGAACTGCCTGGGATTCCAACAGTTTCTGTCTTCCACATTCTCAATCCCCCTGGTTTTTACAGCCTGAAGTTATGGAGACTTATCTCCTGGTAGTGGAGCCCTGGGCTGGTGGGCCTGGTATGGGGCTGGTACCCCTTGCTCCTGAGATGTCTTTTCAAATTTTTACCTGCCACTCATTAGTATGAGACCAGCCCATTCTGCATCTCGCTACCTCCTACCAGTCTTGAGGTGTTTCTTCTTTAATCCGTAGTTGTAGGATTTTCATTCAGCTCAATTTCTGATGGTTCTAAATGATGGTTGTTCTCTATGTTAGCTGTCATTTTGATGTGGTTGTTCAAGGAGGTGAGCTATGTGTACCTATGTCACTACTTTGACTGGAAGTCCCCCCTTCACCTTTTTTTTTATCCATCAAAAACAGAACTCTTAATTTTCTTCAACAAAATTTTATTCTATCCTTTCTTCAGTCTTTCTCATTTCAGTCAGTGGTACTGCCATCCAACCATTTTCCCAGGTCCAGAATTTTGAAAATGTTTTTGATTCTTCTCTTTCTACCATAACCCCCATCAAGTTAATCAGCAAGCCCTATTTAATTAACACATATTTCACAAATGATGGCTCTTTTCATGTCTGCTACAATCAGACTCCAAGCCACCTAAACACCAAGTGCCTGAAACACCCTAACTGATCTCCCTGTCTTCAATTTTTCTCCTACTATCTCTTCTTCATATAGTGCCCAGAGTAATCAGTTTAAAATGAAACCATCAAACATTTGGGGAAATATGTGCTTTTCTCTTTCACATTATCAAGTGCTTAATTTTCTTCCTAGATGATTTTTATTGTTGCCGAAAGAATATGAATAGAAAAAAGATACATTACGCTTTTGAAATAAAAAGTAGGGCTTTACAACAAGAAAACAGATTTGCAACCCAAACTATCTTGACATTGTTGCTTTCGGATTCCTATACCAGTCCCTTGCACATGTCAAGCCTAAAGGAAAAAGCTCAGTGAGTTTTCTATAAAGGAAAAGTTGGAGTAAAGAGGGAGGTTAGAAAAGCTAGGACAGCTCCAAAACCCAATTTTCATTAGCTTTACTTAAAATATATCCTCAGTATAAAAGAAAGATTTGGGTCTTTTTATGACAAAAATATGAATACACCTTGCCATTATGCTTAACTTTTCTTCATATTCAAGTCATGATAACAGAGGTAATGAAAGTTAATGTCACAGCCATCATTTAAAAATGTCTCTCACCAAGTTTTTTGGGGAAGAAGCACTATGACTCTTCTCCACTGTGTGAACTCACTGGCGTGGTAGATACTTGCTGATGTAAATTCCTGACAACTTGGCATACTTGGAAGGCATTCCTAAAAGAAAGTCAGATAAAAATTCAACAGCCTATATTTCATCCAGGGGCAATATGTTTATTTGTTCCTCATAAGTTCAAAAGACCTGAAGGAAATCTAATTTCATAATAGTAACCATTTGCAACATGTATGCAACTCATAGTTTTTCCTTTTGTGAAGCTGAAATATTTGGGAAAAAATTAACATGAGATGCTACAATGGAATTAAGTGTCTTCAAAATCCACATGTATAAATGGAAATGGATTAGGGTCCATTTTTTGACCTGTTATAATAACACTGGCATTTGGTAAAATTATTCACTGTGATATTTATGCTTTTATTACAATGTCTGATTATCAGTGTATATGTAAAAAGGAGCATTTTATTCTAATAAAGTAAATCTACATATTTCTTTTCTGTTTGAACAAGGCAAGAGATACTATACTCTTAGTAAGGTCTACCTACTGCTAACGAGGCTCACAACAGATGAAGACATGTTATAGGGGAAGCAGAAAGAGACATATTTATAAAGGCAGAGGGTCAGAGAAAATAATATTCAAAACATCATGATAGACTATCCAGTCCTGAAGTTATTCCCATTTCTTTTTCATTCTCAATTACCCTTTAGTATCTGATAGTACAGAATATGGCATCCTTATAATTTGCTGCTGGCTTTGTCAATTTTGTTATAAACAACATTGTTTCTTTTCAACCACACCTAAATTTTTAGAATTATAATTCTTTGCTTCCTGTGCATAAAGGAAGAGGTTACCTATCACAAGTTTTAGAGACAATAAACTTACTTCTTGGACAAGGTGCCAGGTAAGGCCATGGTTGGTTGAATACTCCAGTTTCACCTGGTTGTCCATGTACGGAGTGTATTTCTGGCCACAGCCCATCACCAAGCTGAACTGAATCATATAGGATGCCCCTATCTGCATTGATTGGGTTTCCACATAGCGCATACTTGAGGCAAGTTTAGAATCTCCTGTAAAACTGAAAGACAGAGATAGAAATAAGAAAATTAAAAACAGCATGTATTAGGGAAAAATTAAGCTCTTTACATCATATCATACTCCAAAATAGTTTCATTTTACTTATTTAAATCTTGCAAATTCTAGAATGGATTTCAATTAAGCTAATAAATGCAATTTAAAATAATCAAAGTCCCTCTATCTATATATAAATAGTTAATAGCTAGATTTGCCGAATGTACTTGAAAACGCATACCTAACTCATTAACATGTTGCTCATGAATGTAAACCCTGTGACTTACTGATCTCACTTCTTGAAATCTATCCTAGGAAACATCCCTAAATTCAAAGTCAATTTTATAAAATATGATGAATAGTGCTGGTTTACTGATAATAGTAATTGGTAACCATTTCAATAACAAATGACAGGGACAATGGGATGCTTAAGTAAACTGGTATAGCCACTTGATAGATTATCTGTATTTAAAATATTTATGAAGGTAATTAATCAAATTAACATGCATATGATAAATTAAGTTAAAAATATACAAAATTATGCATGAAAAAATTCACCAGAATATGTTTAGTATCTGATGGTGAAACATATTTTCACTGTATTAAGATATGTCATGTGCAATTTTTAGCAATATTATCAAATAAGTCATCATAGGACAAAAATGCTTTTAAGCTGTATAGGCACACAGCCATTTATACTTTCAAGTAAGCAGAAAATCCTGAATGCTTCTTCCTGTGAGAAATAAATGCTTTTTTTAGCTTCAAGGGTTAAATACTCTTTCTCATACCCTTTGTGAGAATGGTAATTAGAGGCAGGTAAGTAAGTTTCATTTGATTTGTTTAAAAAATAATTATTTCCATAAACATCTCCCTGCTGAGGGATGTTTAGTGTCCTCTAAATTCTCTAAAGAGACAGAAAGAAATACTGTATTTTATAAATTTTGCCTGCACCTGACTTTTGCATGGTAACAAATAACCATGAACTTGGCTGAAGGGAGGAAGTCTTGAAACCTGAGAAGTGTGTGCTCTATGAGCCATCCTGAGCTTTTACAGGTGCAAAGACACCAAGAAAGAAACAAGATAAAAATTGCATAAAAAGACAAGAGGTAAAATGAGAAGAGTTAAATAGTTATACTACACATGAATACCTCCACAGGCGCTTGCAGCGGATATTGTTGGGTAAGGAAAATCCAGCTGTCACCTTTTCTCCCCATTTACCACTAGGGATTGGTCTGCAGCCCCAATGAGTTCTCACCAATGGGACGTGAGTAAAAGCTGCTAGGTGGATTTACTCATTCAGCTTTAATACAACCCTTTTAAAAGACACAGGTGGGCTTGGCCCCGTGCTCTGACATCCTGTTTGCCTGCTTCTCTTAATGTCTTTCCTCCCTGTCAAGTTGCAGGCATCTTGTGACAATACTGTTACAGCACTGAGATGGAAGTCTACCAATTGAGATGGCAGAGCACAGAGACTGGGGCCCTGAGAGCCTTGTTAAGCCCTGGACCACATATCCTAGAACTACAAATAATAAATAAGCTCCTTCATTTTGGTTTATGCAATAGCCAGTCTTTCCTTGTTTCTGTTGTAATTTGGAGCTGAATGCATTTCTACACCTGCCGTTACACCTACCTCGATGTCTTCATCTGAAGCAAAACAACACATGAAAAACACAGACGTCTATGCCTTAAAATCTTGGCCATTCATAAAACAAGTTCACTTGGCCATTTACGATTTATTAGTGATATGAGGTCTATTTTTTTCCTTCTGAATACTCTGATGTTTATACTTGGAGTTTTAGGGGAGAGAATTTCACAGACTATCTTTTATCAAGTGACAAAACTGGCTCTTTTTGCTGCTTGTCTAAGTAATATGTTTATACTAGAAAACATAAAAATAAACTTTTGTTTATAATCATATACATGAAAACGAATAGTTCACACCCACATTTTGGGGGAAAATTCTGGAGACGGAATGCTTGAGGAATCATGAGGCTTAGTTTTATTCATGTTAATTGGTAAGGAAAAAAAATAAAGGAATAATAAGCTCCCGCTTCTAATTATAAAACTTAATGAGAGAGAGGGGATAACTCTTTCCACTAGGACAAGGGTTTCATTTCCACCTTCCTGTGTCTTTTCATTTTTACCTCCAGGAAGGCTGGCAGGCTCTTATTATGACCCATAAAGTAACTCGAGGCTCCACAGTTCTATACAGAGCCCACAGTACAGCTCCTGTGCCTTCTCCCTCACGTCCTTTCATATATCTGTTTTCTTGAGCAGTTTGGAAGCCTCTCCACATCACATCTCATTTGTCTCTGCATCCCCTGAAGCACTGACCACCTTGTATTTGTGCATGCAGGACATTATGATTTACCAACAGCTAGATTACTTAATTTGATCTTTGAGTCAAATTGGAAGATGTCAGAGATCCTTCACATAGTGCTATGGAGAGGGAAAACTGAGAGGCTGAGTTGCTGGCCCTGGGGTCCCACGGTCACTAAAAAGCTGGAAACTAGGCCTCCTGATTTCTACTTGGATATCCTTTCTCCTCTGTCATGCCTAAGAAGGGCACTTGAAGAATGTTAAATGAAATGAGCACAGAGAGAGGTCTCTCGACTGGGCCGAAGGCAAGTTTGACCAAAGATAGTTACTTGAATACTGTAATAAACACAGACCAGGCTTTGAGGTTATTCCCACTCTTTCTGCATTTCCCTCTTTGCCATTTCTAGTAAAAGGCTCTTTTACATGAAGGCAGGGACACATAACCAAAGTGAGCGGGAGCAGGAGTTCTGCCTAGCTCATTTTCAGAGATACAGAAGAGCAACATCAAGTTGTTATTGGTTTGATATCATTGAGATGGTTCATCTGCAGAAGGACGTGGGAATAAATCTAAGCATTTCTAATGTCATCTTTATGGGGTTTTTGTTCTTGTAATCATTAAAGAAATATTTACTACTGTTGATAGAAGACCTTGTTTACATTGTGGAATTAAAGGTGACATTTTAAATCATTTGTTACTTGTACAATATTAAAACAGAAATAAATATACAGTTTTAGATTATATAAATTCTCCTTTTATTGGAAAAACAATCTGACAATATAGGAGCATTTTGAAAAGTAAAATATTTGTAATTCTACTACATAGAGATGACTGCTACCAAAATTTTAGTGTAAATACTTTCAGACTTTTTTATGCATATACACACATACATACACATATACACATTCACTTTTCTTTGTTTTAGAATAATTATAGAATCATAATCAACCTGCTCTATTTTCTTTTTATAACTATTTTATTGCTATCTTTCCATATGGAGAAATATAATGAGGCACTTTCAGTTTTAATAAATAACAGCCATCTCCAATTAAGGAAATCTTTGGAGGTTGTTTCCATCTTTCACTGTTATAAACAATGTTTCTATAACATACATCTTTGTATATCTTGTGTGTTTGTCCAATCATTTCCTTAGGATAAGTTCCTAGAAGCAGAACTGCTGGCTTAAAGCAAATTTTAAAAATTAACACATTGCCAAGTTGCCCTCCCAAAACCTTGTACCAAGTTATATTTACCAAGAACATAAACAATGACTGAGCCACCAATCTTTACCAGCTGTCAATACCAAACATTGACAATATTTTCATTTTAGCTATTCTATGCATATAGCCTTTTACACTACAGCTCTTTGATGATTAAAGAATTAAAAATGCTAATTATGTTTATTGGTTATTTGTAGTATGTGTGTTTTATATGTGTGTATAGACTTTTCAGGTACTTAGCCCATTTTAAAAAATTGACATTTATATTTTTCTCACCTACCTGTAAGAGTTTTTCAAATATTGGCATAAATTCATATCATCTGTTATATATGTTTCAAATATTCCCTTGCTCCCAATTTGTTGTCTTATTTTGTTTTTGAAGCCCCTGCATCCCAATACAATTAAAAAAATTTAAGTGATGGTCCTGACCAGTGTGGCTCAGTTGGTTGGGTGTTGTCCAGCAAAGCAAAAGGTTGCCAGTTTGATTCCAGGTCAGGGCACATGCCTGGGTTTTGGGTTCAGTCCCTAGTTGGGGTGCATATGAGAGGCAACTGATCAATGTTTCTCTCTCACATCAACATTTCACTCCCTCTTTCTAAATATGAATAAATAAACTGTTTTTAAAAATAGAAAAAAAAAATTTAAGTGGTGGAATATGTTACCTTTATGGTCCCTGCTTTTGGTGTCATGTTTTACTGGTATCTATTGAGATTGCCTCTGAGCCTAGATCATAATCATTTTCTGCAAATGTCCAATGGACATTGAAAGGAATGTGTGTGTGTGTGTGTGTGTGTGTGTGTACACATTTTACCTGTAGGGTACAAATTTTTTATCTGTTAAATCATCCTTGTTAATTACCTCCATACTTTTGTCTAGGTCCTCACTTATGTTTGGTTTCCTTGATCCATTGGGAACTTAAAATATTAAAGTCAAACTCTGAATTACAGGGGTTATAATTTTCCCTCTGTAATTCTAGCAGGTCTATAGCATTCTGTGCTTGGAGGATTGTGCCTTTTCATCTTCATATGGGCTTCTATGCCCCATGGCACTGACCCTCTCATTGGTCTCTAGCCCCAGCTTTAGTCTGGAAGAGTTTTGTGGGGTCAGGGACGAGGGAGCTATTTAACTTTCATCCACTCTGCTCTCATCAACAAATTTTCCTCCAATGCTACTTCTTCTGGAAGCTCATTCAAGTTTCAATTTCCAAAAATGTCATTTTCTTTGTTACATTGCCTAGATCACCTAAGTCAAACACATGGTTTAACATACCATGTTCCATGATAAGATGATTTATTAATTTCCCCCTTGTTTATTTTACTATATTGTCTCAACCAGTATCTCAACTAAATGAATTCTCTATGTAAGAAATTTTCAGGTACCAAATTAATTTTATTAAAACCATTTTACTCATTTCATTCAATCTACAGCTTCAAACAAATTGGTATTTAGGCTTATATTGCATTTTGTCATGTATTTATTTATTCAATGCTTCATTTAAAAAAGTTCTTAGAGTTTTTAAGTGGCTAGGCTATTTCTTGTTCAGTTGGCAATCAAAGATATTTTGGAATACATGTCCTAGTTGACATTTATTTTAGGTTTCTTTTATATGTTTTCCCCTAGCACCTGCTTTATTTTGCTTATCTTTACTATTTCTAGTTAAAGTACATAGTTTATATTTTTAGGTTCTTCATTCTCATTTCCATTTTCTCAGTTTGGAAATTTGCACACAGTTCTTCAAGTCAGGACTAGAATCTTACTTTAAGTTAGATGAACTCCTATGTGATTAAAAAGCCTAAGTTGAGCTGCTAGGCTACTGTTGATTCAGCTTTTATAGAATGCAGCCGCTTTGCAAATGAAACTTATAAAATTGTGCACTTAGCAGTTTTCCCTAATGGGTCAGATAACTTCACATGTGGGTGTAATTTGGTGTAATCTGTCACCTAGGTTAGAAATTCGGGCTGTTAGTACACAGTGGTCACGACCACAAATGAGCACTGTCTTCTCTTTTTCAAGTGGCTATGTGCACCTAATGGGGCGTTACTGCAGGACAGGTGAGTGGACCAGACTCGTGGCTCCTCCATCCTTCGTTAGGAGTCCATACGTGCATCTGCAGCTGTCACCAGCCATTGTTTCCTGTGAAAATAAGTCCAATTCGACCTGGCTGGTGGCACAGTGGATAAGGTGCTGGCCTGTGAACCCAAAGGTCGCTGGTTTGATTCCCCAGCCAGGGCACGTAACCAGGTTGCAAGCCAGGTCTCCAGCCAGGTCTGTGGCTGGAGGCAGGTGAAAGGCAACCATACATTGATATCTCTCTGCCTCTCTGCCTCTCTCCCTTCCCCTCTCTCTAAAAATAATAAATAAAATCTTTAAGAAAAAGAATAAAAAGAAAATAATCCAATTCTCCAGAAGTCCAGACACCAGCAGCTAATTCCAATAACTTTATAAAAGATAATTATTAAATTTATTAAAAACTTGTTGGTAGTATGTGATGTCAAAGATTTCTGTCAAGTTTCAGTTGAATCTTCATTTATCCACCTAATTAGCATTTTAAGGCAATGTTCAGCAGCTGGAGTAAACTGTATCTTTTTAAAAAAGGGTAATTAACCCCTGCTGGGTAAAAGTGGGGAACTGGCACAAAGCAATCAGGACTGTGGCCCCCAAAGAGAGGCAAAGGGAAAAAGCAAGTCTGAGGGTCAGAGAGGGCACTCAGTGCCGGGAGAGCGCAGACTCGGAGGAGCCATGGGAAAGGAACTTCTTTCAACTCTCGTCAGGAACCTGTGGGCCTGTGTGAGTAGTTAAGTCTTCAGGGGCCCTTTTCACCAACAGTACTTCCCTGTTACTTGGAAGAGAAGAATCAGAGGAGCTTTAGCTGTTTCTGTTCAAAACTTTAGCTCATCTCAGATCTTCGCTTATCCAGAACCTCCTTACTCCTATTCTTCAGTTGTGTCCATGGTAACTCCAGAATCAATTGTGATTGACATGAACTTGCTCAATCCATATTTACATTATTTAAAATTAGCACTTGCCTTTTCAAAGTACTCCTATTGTCTTGCTCCTTATTTCCGTTCAGAGAACACAATGGTCCCTGTAGTTAGGCCCGATAGCCCTGACTGAGAATGTTTAGCATGGAGGGAAGAGGTGCAGTGACAGAGAAAAAAAAAACTTTGAGGAATCTTTGAAATTCTCTTTTTCTTTATCCTTCCCCTATATGCAGCCATGTTCATTTTTTTGGCATGTCCTCCAGCAGGGCCATTTAAAGATTTTTTATAGAACCTTGATACTTTTAATTTTAGGAACTTCATTCACACATTATAGCAAACATATTAAAATGTACTCACATCTCACATTAAATATGTACTTTTTGTTGAAAAAATTTTCAAGTGGATCTTATAATTTTGCCTCTAAATTTTAATTGGCTTGTAGTAATACACATAATATACATTTGCCTGTGATTCCACAGCATACTCAAAAATTTATTTCCAATAACATAACATTTTGTGAATATTTAAACATTAATGAAGCTGATGTATGTTTTATAAATATATAACTATCATTATTAATTTTATTTTTGCAATTTTCTTATCATTTTTTGGGAGGCAATATTCACTTTTCTAGCCCTTGGATTTTTCTAGTCCCCTGGAAAGCTTTTAGGCCCTGGTGCTGTGCCCAAAATGACTAATGAAAGGACTTTCTAGAAAGAAGCATAGCTAACGCAAGGGTACTGACAGAGGAAAGAACTTGGCTGGTTGGAGAGGCAAGGTCAATATGGTTGGGACAGACTGGCTGAAAGGCAGGAGGCCGGAAAGGCTGACTGAGGGCCTATCATGGGAATTTCGTGGACCACTGTCAATAGCAAGTAACTGTCTCAGCCACATATACTATGACTCTAGTCAAATGTATATTTCTCTTATTAATTTGTTTAATGATGTGTTCTTTTACTTCTGAAATACCACTTAGCTATTTAGCCTGAAGGGAGATTTTTAAGGAAATCTTACTTTGAAGAAGTAAATGACTCAAAAGTCAACTGTCCGAATATCAACAGGATATTAGTTTTGGAATGTACCATTTCATTTATTCATGTGGAAGATCCTAAGACTTTGTCCATCAATATGTATCTTCAAGTAGTCCATTTCTGCATTGCCATCATTTTATTCCTAGCACCACTGCATGCACATACAGGTGGCACTATTAGCCTCTGAGCTGAGCTCTTTCTACCGCATCACCCATTACCTTCTACCATCTGTTCTCTACATAGCAGCTGCAATTACTTTTAAAATGTAAGTGTGATCACATCACTCCTCTGCTCCAAATGATCTACTGGAGTCTCATAACACTTAGAATAAAATCCAAAATCTTTATGTTGCTCTATAAGGCCCTAACAAAACCTTGTTGATTGCCTGCCTCAGTGCTTTTGTTCTCGTTTCTGCCTGCAATTTTACATGGCTGTCTATTATCATCCTGGTCTTTACTGTTATGCTTCCCAGTAGGGCTTCCCTGACCATCTTGCCTAAAATAGTCTCATTCTTAACTTCTGCCACCCAACACTCCATTCCCTTACCTTCACAGCACTTATAAAAATCTGAAATATCATTATGAATTTGTTTCCTTGTTTCCTGTTGTTATTTCCCTCTAGAATGCAACCTTTTTAAAAATCTTTTCTATCTTTACCTGGTGCCAAATGCTACCCACCCCTCCAGCACAAATAATGCCTATAGTGTAATCAATAAATATCTAATGCATAAAGTTAGTTTATAAATCAATTAAAAATTTTAGATAATAAAATCCTCATGATAAAAAAAAAACTAATAAATAGGGTCTATTTTCCAAAGTCATTTAACAACCTATTTTGGGGTATATTCAATTGCACTTCCAATTTTATAGAAGCCTGGGGGCTGAAAATACTCTTTTCATAGCTGTTGGAAATAATAGTAACTTTTCAGTTTGTCACTCAATGTGGCTATACTATTTGCCCACTAAGCTTCCTAGAGTGATCACCTATTATGAAACAGTAGCTGAGGTGGCTCTTGGGAGCCAGCTCACCCCAACTGACTTCCTTTAGCAGCACAGTTTAAGTTGTCTTCCTGTTCTTTTTAACAGTCTTTGTAAAAATATAATTCCCAAGGATAGTCTAGGTTTACTTATAAATTATTGAAAATGAAATTTCTATGTAAGGTTACAGATGAAAAATCTTAAAGAAATTTACTTGGCTATTATTTTTATTCTATAGGTAGGTTCATTTTATAAAGAGATAGCCAGGAATTTGTTTTTCTGGAACCTAAGGGAAAAGTTGTCTAGAATTTCAGCACTAACCCAACCTCTTTCCTTTGTCTATGTTTACCAATAACACATTCCTTACAGTATTACCAGGCAAACTCCTTGACTAGTTTCATAAGACCAGTCCAAAGCAATAAAGATTTGCATGTAATAAAGACTGTAGATTCTTAATGCGTTCAAACACATATTCCCATTTTTAAAAATTAAGGAAAAAGTAGTGGAAGGAAACATAGACTCTCATGAAAAAAATGTTTGGCCTGCTGCTTGCTAAATGTGCACTAGAACCTCCTGTGGACCTGAGAATTCCTACTGAAGCATGCTAGGTCTGTGAAAGCATGAGCTCTGAAGGTGCTTCTTCAGAACAGCTAGGAAATCTTTTTGTTATCTATTACTGCACATTATTATTGACTCCTTGTGGTTCTTATAACCTAGAAGTGCCTAGATTATAGATCCTCTCATTCATCTTAAAACACATTTCCATCCATCATTTAGTTCTGCTGTTATTATATAACTATTACATAACACTAAATTATTGGTTTCTTTATTGTTAACAGAGTTACAGTACTATTTCCTATCTCTTATTACAAGTAAACTGTATTTAATTTATATTATGAAATAAGAGCTTTTAAGACTTTTTTTTTTTTTTTTTTTTTTTAGCCCAGGTGACTCTTGCTTTTTATCAAATATACAAATTCCTTTTCCTTGTCCATGCTTATTTATAGATGCCCCATGAAATATGGACATATACCATTTGACTATCCTGAACACATAGTGACTTGTCCACTTCCTCTGATTTGGGCCACACACCCTGCAGCTGTGCTCTTTCTGCACCTCTACTTTCCTGTATCTGCAGGAAAATGCCACATGGGGCTAGTGTGAAAAAGAGACCTCCAAAACCCTCCCAGGACAACATTACACATCACATGTCATCCTTCTTTCTCATGGCTTTTGTCATTCACAGCTAATTTCACTTCTTACAGTTCTTGTCTATTTTCTCTCTACTTCACTGCTTTCTTTAGGAAACTTCTCTTACTAAAAAATGACCATAACGTGACTAGTACTAGCGATTTACTTATATAAAGAAAAAAGGATAATTTTAATTTTAAAAATAGACATAAGAAATTAGTGCTTTCTATTTTTATGCCCACGAAAGTACCTAAAAGCCCTTTAAATATTTCTACATTTCATTTATCTCTAAATCTTTTTAGTTAAATGTGTTTTCCTTAAGCACCATTAAAAACAAATAAAATCAATAGCTTTCTTATATCATCTCATTATTTTTACTCTAATTATTTTTCCAAGTTTTTAAGGTATAATTATATTATTTCCACTATATTAGTTTTAGGAATACAACATAATAATCTGATATATGTATATATTGTAAAATGATTACTGCAATAACTTGAGTTAACATTCTGCATAGTAATTTTTTCATGAGAATTTATAAGATCTACTCTCTCATAACTTTCAAATATACAAAACAGTATTATTAACTATAGTCATCATGCTGTACATTACATTCCCCAAACTTACAACTGGGGGTTTGTGCCTTTAACCACGTTCACCTGTTTTGCTCAGCCCCAAACCCAGCCTCTAGCAACTATCAGTCTATTCTCTGTATCTAATGAATTTGGGCTTTTTCAAGGCCCATCTTATCACAAATGGTAACATTTCCTTTTTTTATGAACTTTTACATTGTGTAAATGTAACACAGTTTCTTTATCCATTCATTCATCAATAAATACTTAGGTTATTTCCATGTCTTGCCCATTGTAAACAGTGCTGCTATGAACATGGGTGGGCATATATCATTTTTGAGACAGTGACTTTGTCTTCTTCAGATATGTTCCCAGAAGTAGAATTGTAGATCATATGGTAGTTTTATTTTAATTTCTTTCAGGAACCTCCATATAGTTTTCCATAGTGGCTGCATCAATTTACATTCCCACTATCAGCGCAGAGAAATTCCTTTTCTCCACATAGTTGGCAACACTTGTTATCCCCTGTATTACAAGTTGTATAAATTTTCTCCCAATGTAGGGAATGAGAAAAAATATAATCATGATTTTTATCCTTCATTTCTTTAATGTGGTACATCATGTTGATTGATTTGCTGATACTGAAACATCCTTGCACCCCAGGAATAAATCCCACTTGATCATGGTGTATAATCTTTTTAATGTGTTGTTGGATTCGTTTTGCTACTATTTTGTTGAGGATTTCTGCATCTATGTTCATTAGGAATATTGTCTTGTAATCTTTATTTCTTGTGGTGTCCTTGTCTGGTCTTGTTATCAGGGTAATGCTGGCCTTGTAATGTGAGTTTGGAAGTGTTTCCTCCTCTTCTCTTCTTTGTAGGAGTTTGAGAAGAATTAATATTTTGTAAATGTTGATAGAATTTACTAGTGACACCATCTGGTCCTCTTTTTTGTTTTGTTTTATTGTTTGGGAGGTTTTTGATTACTAATAGAATCTCCTTAATAGTAATTGCTCTATTTAAACTTTCCATTTCTTCATGATTCAGTTTTGACAGGCTGTAAATCTCTGGGATTTGTCCACTTCCTCTAAGTTAGCCAATTATTTGGCATATAATTATTCATAGCAGTCTCATGATCCTTTGTATTTCTGTGGTATCAGTGATAGTATCTCTGTCATTTCTAATTTTGTTTGTGACCTGTTTTTCCTTGGCAAGTCTAGGTAAAAGTTTATTTGGTTTTCTTTTCATAAAACCAGCTCTTGGTTTCATTGATCTTCGTATTATCTTTTTTTGTCTTTATTTCACCTATTTCCACTCTGACTTTATTTCCTTCCTTCTACCAACTTTGTGTTTAGTTTGTTTTTCTTTATCTAACTCCTTGAAGTGTAATGCTATGTTGTTTGAGATCAACAACAACATAGCATTTTCCTTAATATAGGAACTTATCACTATGAACTTTCCTCTTGGAACTGCTTTGGCTTCATCCCAATACTTGCTGTATTTTCCTTAATATAGGAACTTATCACTATGAACTTTCCTCTTGGAACTGCTTTGGCTTCATCCCAATACTTGCTGTATTTCCCACTGTTATGTTATACTTCCATTTTCATTTGTTAGAAGATATTTTTTATTTCTCTTTTGCTTTCCTTGACCCTTTGGTTGTTCAGTAACATGCTGTTTAATCTCCACATATTTGTACATTCCCTAGTTTTCCTCTTGTAATGTTTTCTAGTTTTATACCATTATGGTTGGAAAAGTTGCTTGAAATTATTTCAATCTTCTTAAATTTACTAAGACTTGTTTTGTGGCCTAAAATATGATCTATTCTGGAGAATGTTCTATGTGCACTTGAGAGAAAAATATGTTCTGCTGCTTTTGGGTGGTTATAGAACACTTGCTGCTTTAACAAGTGTTCTTCAACACTTGTTAAATTCATCTAGTTTAACATGTGTTTATACCCAATGTTTCCTTATTGATATCCTAACTGGATGATCTGTTTCTCCTTTCAGGACTATTAATGTTTGCTTTATATATTTCAATGCTCCTGTGTTGGGTGCATAAATATAGGTAAATGTTATATGCTCTTGCTAGATTAACCCCTTTATCACATATAGTGATCACTGTGAAGTCTTTGTCTGAAATTCTGTCTGATATAAGCATAGCTATCCTTCCTTTCTTCTGGCTTGCATTTGAATGGAATGTCTATTTCTATGCCTTTACTTTTGGTCTCAATGTGTTCTTAAAGCTGAAGTGAGTCTATCACAGGCAGCACATAGTTGGGTCTTTTAAAAAAATCCATTCAGCCAATCTGTATCTTTTATTTATTTTTTACCTTTAAAAATTAATTTATGCCCTGGCTGGTGGCACAGTGGAAAAGGCACCAGCCTGCAAAACCAAAGGTCACTGTTTCGATTCCCTAGCCAGGGCACATAACCAGGTTGCAAGCCAGGCCTCCAGCCAGGTCCATAGCTGGAGGCAGGTGAAAGGCAACCATACATTGATGTTTCTCTCCCTCTCTGTCTCTCTCCCTCCTCTCTCTCTAAAATAAATAAATAAATAAAAATATTTTTAAAAATTAATTGTTGTTGTATTACAGTTGTCCCATTCCCCCACAATTGCTCTTCCCTGCCCTACCAACCCCATCCCTCCCCCACAATCAATTCCCAGCTTCTTGTCCATGTCCATGTGTCATTCATATTAGTTTCTTGACTAAAACTTTCCCCTTCTTTCTATCCCTCCCCAGTCCCTTCTGGTCACTGTCAGTTAGTCAGTTCCTCATTTCCATGCCTCTGGTTCTATTTCACTTATTTATTTGTTTTGTTTTTCAGTTTCCTGTATGAGGTGAGATCATATGGTATTTGTCTTTCATTGCTTGGATTATTTCACTAGTATAATATTCTCCAGTTCCATCCATACTGTTGCAAAAGGTAGGAGCGCCCTCTTTCTTCTGTGTGGTATTCCACTGTGTACATGTACCACAATTTTTTGATCCATTCATCCACTGATGGGCACTTGGCTATTGTACATAGTGCTGTTATGAATGTAGAAGTGCATAGGTTCTTCTGAATTGATATTTCAGGATTCCAGGGTATAATCCTAGGAGTGGAATAGCTGGGTAAGAAGGCATTTCTATTTTTAGTTTTTTGAGAAAACTCCATACTGTTTTCCTTAGTGGCTGCCACAGTCTGCATTTCTACAAACAGTGCACTAGGGTCCCCTTTTCTCCAAATTCTCACTAGAACTTGTTGATTGTTGATTTGTTAATGATGGCCATTCTGAGAAGTGTGAGGCAGTATCTCCTTGTGGTTTTATTTGCATCTCTCTGATGGCAAGTGATGCTGATCATTCTTTCATATGCCTATGGGCCCTGTGTATGTCCTCCTTGGAGAAGTATCTGTTCAGGTCCTTTGCCCATTTTTCAATTGGGCTATGTCTCCCTGGTGTTGAGTTGTATAAGTTTTTTATATATTTTGGAGATGAAACCCTGGTCTGATTTCTAAAATATATAACATTGGCAAGTATGTTTTCCCATAAGGTTGTTCATCCATTTTCATTTTGCTGATGTTTTCTTTAAATGAGCAGAAACTTTTTAGTTTGATGCAGTCTTATTTGTTTATTTGTTCCTTTATTTCCCTTGCCCTAGGAGAAATATTGGTGAAAATACTGCTGCATGTAGTAGCTGAAATTTTACTGCCTGTATTTTCCTTTAGGACTTGTATGGTGGCATGGCTTAAATCAGTCCATTTATTTTTAAGTAATTTTTATAGATATGGATTTATTATTGCCATTTTATTAATAGTTTTTTGGATGTTTTGTAATTCTTTTGTTTCTTTCTTCTACCCTTGCTCATTTCCTTTGTGATTTGATGATTTTCTATAGTGGTATGCCTAGATTTCTTTCTCTTTATAGTTTTTCTGTCTACTATAGACTTCTACTTTGTGCTTATTAGGAGGTTAATATAAAACATCTTCTAGTTATAATAGTCTATTTTAAGCTGATAACAACTTACGTTGAACGCATCTTAAAGATCTACATTTTTATTCCTCTACCACACTTTATGATATTGATGTTGCAATTTATACCTATTAACAAGTTATTTGTTATAATTGTTTTTATTACTTTTGCCTTTTAACCTTCATACTACATTTTACCTATGGCCATTATCCTATTAGAATATTTTGAATTTAACTAAAATTTACCTTTACCAGTGGGATTTATACCTTCATATATTTTCCTTTAACATTTCTTGTAAAATCTTTCTAGTGGTGCTGAACTCTTTTAGATTTTGCTTGTCTAGAAAATTCTTTATCTCTTCTACCAAAACCAACTGCAAATACTAATATGGTGTAACAATCTGCCCTTAACAGTTGCACCCAGTTTGAAATCAAAACCCTACATAATATGACAGCAAAGTCCTTCTCACCTCTGTACCCACCTAGCCTATTAAATAGGACAGAGGAATGTAAATGCCCCTTGGTATTATCATTAACAGTATTAGTCATATAATCTTTAATAAATCTCAATTAAAATAATTCCCTTAGTGATCTTAAAATATATGTAAAAAAATTTAAAGACTATGTTCACAACAATAAGTAGGCAGAGATTCTTTTTCAGGTACTATGTATGAAAGAAAAGGAAAGTACTATATATAATTAAAAGCAATTCATTTCTCTATAGAAAAGCATGCTCTATGATGATACATTGTAAAGTGATTTACAGCATATTGACTGTAGTTCTTCTAATGAAAAAGTAATTGTCCAAATTTTCCCTGGACAATACTCTCAGTAACAACAATCCATGCTCATGGAAAGTCATGAGTTAGAAAATGAGAACCAAATGAACTCACAGCTGGGAAAAGCAACAATAATTATTTTAACACCAGATATCTGTAGAGACATGCATACATTTCAAAATTTCTCTTGAGAGAAACAAGGTCATTAAAGGGCACAGGTCACTTATTTAATATGTTCAAAGAAATTCTGAACTTAATAAGATAATATGCTCCATAAGTTTTGCATTTAAAAACATTTTAGGACTAGGAGGTTATAATAAATAGTTGGTCAATACCATCATTTGTATTTCAATATTGTAGCAAGTATTTATGAGCAACAATCCTAAAATGAGTTCACATTGAACTTGGACAATAGTATATTCCTCAATAGCCACAGCGAGAAAACCATGTCATTAAAAGAGGCTTTATTCTGATTCATTGGCTAAGAAAATGGGAACAGTTTGAGGTCTTCCATGTTGTTTCATTTTAATAAGCAGCAAGCATTTTTCATGTCCTTATTAAAGTGGTTAATGTCTTTCCCTAGTCTCATTATCACTGCCAGAGTATACTCTCTGTTGTTTCATAACCAAGACAATTCCTTTTCATTTCAGAGAAGATCAGAAAGTCAAATCTGATTGCTGACATGTGGTTGTTAATAAAACCCCTATTGTGCTGCTCAAGGTACTCATGGGGATTGTACAGTTATTTATATTTTCTTATGGTTTTCTATAATTATTGTGATTGTACTTTCACAAAGTAAATGTGTCTCTACCAATTAAAGCAGTGGTGGGTTAAGAATATTCATTAGGCTATGCGAAAGGATATTGTTTTTAGGATTTTGATCAAAGCACAGAAATGAAATTGCTGTTACCATGCATTCAACCCAAGTGTTAAATTAAAATGCTCAGCAACTTTGGAGTTTATTCAAGCAGATGTTAACTATTTTTTAAAATAAACATGACACAGGACTTGCATTTGTGATATGACTCCTTGTTGTATTAAAAGTGCTGAAAAAAGTGACTACATAATCTTGGGGGATGTAGTTTATGGCATATGATCAATTTGATTATTGTTAATTCAGGTCAGTTAAAAATTTCAGAATCACAAAATTCCAAAAATAATTAATTTTGGTTTATAACTTTGTATCTTGTTTCGCACCTTTATTTTTTTTGAAGGCTCCAGGACTAGGAAAGAATAGCCATGAAATCAAGCACCTGAGGCTACCAACCAGAGAAAACAAACTCTGTTGTACAGAAATTTCTCTGTACCTAGCTTGACAGAGCTTGTAGCAAAAGTGATCAGCTTTACTTCCATCCCATTAGCTGTCATTCTAATGCTAGACTTTTAGCCTGCTGTGTGTGAGATGTGACTGTCATGCACAATTCCCATCAAAGGTAATTTTCTGTGCAATGGTGTGTAAAATTTACCTCTAATTATGATAAGATCACTGATGGGTCACTTATGATATGCTCTCTGGAGACAAGAATAGCTTTCAGCAAGATTCATCTGGAGAAATCAAATTGGTTTGACCATGATTCAATAGAAAAGTTAAAGTCTCTAAGAAAATTATTCCTCAACTGTGTTTAAAGTCCTAAAGAAACCCAGAGGTAGGGAGGCAGTATGCACAGGGTGAAGGATATGAGTTTTGGATTTATGCAGACTTGAGTTTTAATCCAAGATTTTTGAGCCTCGAGGGCCCTACATGATCTGGCTTCTGCACACCTCTTGGCTTCTATTCCTGACACTTGCTACCTGGCCTCCATCACCACTGGTCACCTTCCAGCCCCTTGAACATGCCATAGCCACCCTTGTTTCGGGAAGTCTTTAACCACACAGTTTCCTTTAGTTAGACTGCTCTTCCTTCAGACATTCATCTGTATGGAACTTTCTTATTCTTCCACTTTCCAATCAGTGGAATGTGTCATATCCACCATTTGAACTATCTGAACATAGCCTCCTGTTTTCTATTTAAAGTAGCCAACCTCTGACTAGGTAATCAGAATTGTAACATCCCATTGCTGTCCTTGAAGTATTAATCATAGTCTTAAGTTATTTATATACTGCTTAATGTATTATATAAATAAGTTTAATCAATGTATTATTAGCTCTGCATATGACCATAGTGAGGAAAACATCTAAAAAATGGAAGGTATCTTGACTAGGATATCTCACAATCTTGAAACTCCACCAACATTAACTAGATGAGTCACTGATCCAATACTGCTGATAAGATGGATTAAAAAGGAGATCCTTGTTAACAAATTAGGGATGGAAAAACTTCTGGGGCTTTATATAAAACAGCATGAAAAAAGAACAAATTATTAGAAAAGAGAATTATTCCACTAAAATAAAATTAGAGTGATTTCACATTTCACTATGATGATGGAGGGACTCCATGAAGGGACAGTATGTTACTCACTTTGGTTATTAACTCTTTTTCAGTAGAGTTTTTATACGTAATGGTAATAAATAAAAATGGGATTAATAAATATGGTAAAATTTTGTGTTTATTTAAATCTGTCAGTATTTTTTTAGTCCTCCTTCCCAAGACAGCATGCTTATAAACATAATAATGACTTTTCAAATGATTCATGTGTAGCAAATAGTTGTCAACAAATGGCTAAATGCTCGATGCACTGGAAAATCCTCCTTATGTTCTAATGTTCACTGCAAACTGTAACAACAAGAACAAAGATGATATCCTTACCACAGGGTCCAGTCATGGCCACAGTATGGCTGAACATTGCCAAGGTAGAATCCTAGAGACTGCGTGACCTCCACAAGATTGGTAAAGTCAAGACTAATGCTGTTGAAAAGGACAGATGTCATGATAATCTCATCAATAGCCCATACATCTTCTCCCTGGGAAGAATGATATGGTTGCCACCATCTGAACTGAATTCCAAACTGTCTTGCATCATCTGGTAATTCTACGGAGATTATTCTAAAGGAGAAAAAATAAAAAATTAGATTACTTTGACATCTTAAAATACAATTATAGAAGGATTTTCTTCTGCTGTATAGTATTAAAAAAACAGTTCTCCCACTATTACAAATATTCTTGGATTTCCAATCTCCTGTTTGACTCCAAAAGTCTTCTAAACACATCTAAGAATGTGACCTTGTTTTCACTCATCTGGCCTTGGAAAAGCTAACTCAATAAAACCCAGTTCTCAAAGTGGCAGGAACCGTCTCAGTCTGGTAAAGGATCTTCAGTAGTTTGTTACACATATTAGAGTTTGGAGCTGGTTGGAACCATAACCCTTCCTCATTCTCATGAGTTTAGCATAGTGTGCAAGGTCACTTGTGTCATGGTGGCTATGACAACAAACCTTTATCTGACAAATGGAGAAGAAAATTAAGAATAGTATCTAATTTCCAGGAGCAATTATTGTACACAGCAGCAGAAATCATACATTAATTGTCACTGCCATGACATCTGCTTGAAAGCTCCATAAATCACAGTAGCATGCTGCTCACACCCATACATAAGGTTAGATGTGAGGCAAATAGCAAATAGAACATTTGTCTCCATCAGTGTTCAATTAAACACCAGAAGAGGTGTTTGCTCTAAGTGCACACTGAAGGGACTGAGTCTTTTTCCAGTGAGCAAAGAAAAGCTTTCAAAACAGGTGACTAGTTGGATTACTTAGAAATAAATTATTTACAAATTGGCCCTGGCTGGTGGCACAGTGGATAAGGCACCAGCCTGTGAACCCAAAGTTCGCTGGTTCAATTCCCCAGCCAGGGCACATAACCAGGTTGCAAGCTAGGTCTCCAGCCAGGCCCTTAGCTGGAGGCAGGCAAAAGGCAACCATACATTGATGTCTCTCTCCCTCTCTGCCTCTCTCCCTTCCCCTTTCGCTGAGAATAAATAAAATCTTTAAGAAAATTTTTTTTTACAAATTGTAAGGTGGAAGGCATGATTTACTAAAAATAAGATTAATTTTAATATTTATATTATGTTATTTTTAGTTATTGTGTAAGGAAATGTTAAATCATATTTGAAAATTAATTTTATATACTAAAAGTTATTAAAATATATTTTCTCTTTAAATAATTTTAACATGAAAATATGAATATAACAACATATCATTATCGATTATACAAACTACTAATAAGAAACTAGCAGAACTTTTTGCAATGTTAGAAAACATACTTTAAAAAAAATCAATATTCAAATACAAAAATATAAATTTATTCATTATTTTTAGAAGGGGAAGTAGGAAGAAAGGGAGAGAACCATCAGTTTATAGTTGCCTTTCATTTACCTCCATCTGGGGACCTGGCTGGAGACCTGGCTTGCAACCTGATTATATCCCCTGATTGGGAGTCAAACCAGCGACCTTTGGGTTTGCAGGCTGGCATCAATCCACTGAGCCGCCAGCCCAGTCCAAAAATATAAATTTAAAAACAGTTCTCAGGCTAAAAATACATACCTATCATATGTTTATGGTTTTTAGATACTTTTCATGTCTGATGAATTGTTTTCTACCAATGTGAATTTATTGAAAGACAATGAGTAAAATTCAGTTAAATATTTTAATAATTTTACCTTAATTTTTCTAAATATTGATTTGTTTGTTAAGTATTAACTAAGCATATCATCAACATATTAAGTATATAGAATAAAACAAACTATACTTGAATTGGCTCAACAATGAAAACATCCTACATTAATTAATTTAATTTGGCTGTTATTAAAAATTATAATTTTTATTTATATTGATAATTAAAAGCAGTTACTATTCTGTCTGATGAAAATATAATTAAAAAGTAACATCTGAAAAGTAGAATTTGGGCAACTTTATAAGAAAATAAAGTGCATGATAACAGTAATTGAAAATATCAGTATTTTCCCTGGCAGAGGTATTAAGACTAGGGGTCTGTAACCAGACTTTTGGGTCAGGTCCCCACTCTGACACCTAATGGTTAATAGCTTTGCAGGTGCAGGGAAGGTACTTAACATCTGTGTGCTTCAGCATCTTCATCTGTGAAACTGGAATAATATCCTTATGGCAAAGTCAGAGACTTTTTTCAGTTTTTCACTATTGTGTCTTAGCACCTAGAATAGTACCTGGAACACAGTAAGGACTTCAGAAATTCTTGCTGCATGAATGAACTACTATTATCAGTATACCCTGATAGAGATTTTAATACAAAGGTAGCTTTTAAATGACAGTGCCAGGATCTGGACATCTGCAGCATAGCTCTAGAGTCTGTGCTCTTGACCTTTACTTCATGTCTTGGGGCAGGTGGCATTTTATTTTCACAGTTCTCTGCATATCACAGTGTATGGGTAGAATAGCTATGGAACCAATGATCAGAAAATTCCTGGGTGAGAGCCCAGGCCAACTTCCTGTATCAACCTTTCTTTTCAAGGTAGGCACTAAACTCATGCATTTCTTGTAATCAAACAAAATATTCAAAACAAAGAAAGGTAAAGTAAGAATAGGTTTCATAATAATTTTAGAAAATAAAAAATGCTATAATTAAGAAAAGTCTATAATAACTTTAGTCTCATCAGTGATACAAAGTTTTTTCTTATTAATAAAAATGCCAATTATTTCACAAGACATTCTAATCAATTTGAATTAAAAGATGAATTTAAATATATTCACAGACTTCAAATTTTAAAAATAAGGAGCACGTAGTTATTTACTGATTGAATCATAAGCAAGCAAATTATTAGAAATTGGCTAGGGGTAAATAATGGCTAGCCAATTAGCATATCTAATTTATGGATCACATTTCATTTTCCAACAACCATGACAGAAAGGAACAATATGGAATTCATAGAAATTACAGGCAGCACTCCTCGTGGAAGGAGATACAGTAAATGGCTAAAGGTATCAAGATATACTCAACTCTTTTATGAAGAATTTTCATGGTTTATATTATTTATCATATAAAATATAATTTAGTATCTAGAATACATCAAATTTTACTTCTGTCAATCATTTTTATTAATATTTGTAAGAAAGATGGGGAGGATGAAAGAGTCTCATGGACATAGGTACATATATAGAAAGTTATAGTGTTTTTTCCACTTCTTTTTAAGATTTTTATTATTTTTAGAGAGAGGGGAAGGGAGAGAGGCAGAGAGGGAGACAGACATCAATGTATGGTTGCCTTTCACCTGCCTCCAGCTACAGAGCTGGTTGGAGACCTGGCCTGCAGCTTGGTTATGTGCCCTGGCTGGGAATCGAACCAGTGACCTTTGGGCTCGCAGGCTGGTGCCCTATCCACTGTGCTACTAGTCAGGGCTCTTTCCACTTCTTTAAAGAAAAAAAGTCTACACTCTGATCTTAATCTTTGAAGCTATGCACATACCTAATTCTAAAAAGCCACTTTGATCCTGCTTAGAAGAAAAATGTTCCTGTCAAATTGCAAGCAAGATTAAATGCACCTTTGCAATAGCGCATTAAATGTGCAATTATTTTTCATATCAACAAAGATTAATTAAATATCATTATATAGATTGATCACTGAATTTTGGAACTGTCCATCCTTGTTACAAGAAATTGTGTCCATTCAGTTAACTAGGAAGGTGACATTTTCTTCATGGTTTCCATCATTATTATTATCACCTTAATTTTTGTCTAATTTTCTTTTAATGTTCACTATGGAGAGCCTATAAAACATTTCTTTGGGTTCATATGTCTCTTTTGAGTGAGAAGGTGGAGTTTAGCTATATATTTACCTTCAAGGAAAAATATTCAATACATCTGGTGTGTTCCTAAAATTTGATAAAGTATATTGTTTATAATTCATATTAGTTGTTAACTGTTACATGTTACTTTATTGTCTGTGAAAATAAAAGTTCTTATCAATTTGTAAATACTTAAGTAAAGGGACAGCCCTAGGAAAAATGTTCAACTCTGTCAAGTCTGTCAGCAATCCCCCTGCCATCTGCCATGGTCCCAACGCAGACCTCAGCACCTCAAGCCCTTAGTCCTCCCCACATCTCCCCAGGATCAACACCTACTTCCAGGAAGGCATGTAGTGTTAGTTCTTTATATCTGACTAGGAATGTTAGCCAACCATAGTGTTACCTTCTTCAGTGGTATTCTCACGTTCCCATTCTCCTCTTTTCCTGATGTTTTAAAGGAATGTCAGTGAGCAGATCACTAATGCTCTAGAAGGGGCAAGGATGCTTTGGACACTTCCAAAATTGTATGATTAATGGTGATTATGACTCTGCTAACATTGAAGGGTGTCCTGTTTTAAGTGAAACTTAAATGTCATAATGTGAATATAGATTATGAAATATGTAAGCTAAAGAAAAATAGAAGGGGTGTGAAGAAAGGACTTTAAATATATCCTCACACTCCACCTTTGCCAGGGACTCTATATAAGCTAGAAAAATGTATTTGTACTCATTACTTACATCACATGAAAACTATTATCAGATTTTATGAGCCACTATCTCATAAAATTTATTATAACATAATACTATATTCTAATAAATATTCATTAATAGCATCTATAATTTAGCATGTTAAAATCATATCTAATAGTTTGCACTACAGTTAAATTAAAAAATTAGTACTAAGTATTTTTATCTTTTCAAGACATCAAAATATTTCCTGCCCTGCCTGGTGTGGCTCAGTGGATTGAGTTCCAGCCTGTGACGTGAAAGGTCACTGGTTCAATTCCCAGTCAGGGCACATGCCTGGGTTGTGGGCTGGGTGCCCAGTTTGGGGTGTGCAAGAGGCAACCTATCAATGTTTCTCTCCCTCCACTTCTCTTCCTCCCTCACTTTCATCTTCTCTCTCTGAAAATAAATATATAAAATCCTTTAAAACGTTTCTTTACAGGCACATTTTAAAATATGAGAATAAACTTCTTCAAATTATCTTAAGTCAGTAGGACAAATGGATTAGAAGAATGTAGCTTGCTAATTTTCCATCTTTCAATGGAAAAATATCTGGAATATTACACCATTTAAATTTCCCCAGGAAAGAGATAGCATCCTAACCATTTTCCAAACAATATCCAACATACCTGGGCTCATGATAGTTGAGATATGAATAGTGCTCCAAGAGTTTCCAAGTTATCCCATTATCATAAGAATAGTGCAATAAAACTCCTTCTCCAGGCTGATCAGGGGCTCTGCATGTGCTCAAAACAGACTTGCTCCCCAGCCTCAGTGTGAACTGGAGAAACCTAGATATGAATTGTCTATAATTAGTGTGTGCATAAACCTTTTAGATCATGATGTTCATTTTTTGTTTTTAAAGAATTTCAAACAAATTTAAATGAACTACCCTGAAGCTGTAGGTTTCCACCCATCCTTCTTTTATAAAATGTAAATAATCTCATTGGAAGATGTAGAAGATGAGGTCAATGCACCTGTTTAACATACAGATGCATCCATACTGTATATTTATCCATATTTGTATACTATGACTTGTGTATGTACACTTAAAATGCCAATCATTTCTTTACTGCATTATTTATTAGGCACTGGGGGAAGGGAAAATGTAGAGTAAATCTAATCAGCCTTCGCAAGCTGTCAAATAAATAAAACTACATAAATAATTAACTAGTCCTTGGCTTGAGAACACAGTTTTGATGCTAACATTTCACATTTTTAGAACTCTAGTCAGTCATTATATCTTAAAGTTATCAGTGAGGTTTTTAAGTTATTAAAAAATTAGGACAAAGTAACATTAATACAGACTGTAAACTCCCTCTCATCCTGGTTAAAAATGGTAATATGTATATCTCAGCAAAAAAAAAAAAAAAGAAAAGAAAAGAAAGAAAATTAATAGATCTAAATTCAGTCATTATTATCTGCTTTCAGTATGTACTTCACCCCACCTTCACTCACCTGGATTGTGAGCTGTCAAGAAAAGATGTAATTAGCTGACGCCTCCCATCTTTGTTGAAAACCAGGGCTTTACCACTGGCCAACACACCACAGCCAAAGCTGACTTCAGCACCACGGATAGAGTAAAAGTTATGGTAGGAGGAGAGCCTGGAATTGCCAAAGCTTTCAGAAATAAACATTGGGAACGTTTGAGATGCCATCTCACAAGCTGGGCCGGAAAATCCAGGATCACACCTGAAAGAGATCCCATGAAATTAAATTTTAAACTGTTGGTCCTTTCAGAGTTTCCTGAATTTACTCTGGGGAAGAGAAAGTCCAGAGGCTGGGATCTGACTGAATGGTAAGCAAGACTCATTAGTCTTTGGAGAATTCTGAATACAAAAACTAGATAAGGGTGAACTGACTGTGAATATTTCACAAGAATGCAATCTTTGCGTAGGTCTGCTGTAAAAACCTTATGATTAAAGCAATAATTCAGCCTGCACCTTCAACAAATACCAGCAATTTATCTGCAAGTAGATCTATGTTTGTGCACATTTCCAACTTAAAATTTTTGGAAAAGGTACATAATTTTATTCACAATTATACTTATTCAATTTGTAAAAGAAACAACATAAAATATTTTTATAAGCTTTCTAGGACACATTTCCTTTAAGAATAAATGTAAAAATACATATTGTATTTTTGTGATTGGAATTATTTGAAATATTTGAAAAACATTGGCTAATAAATTTATTCTTAACTATTTCAAACTTAGATTGGCATTTTAAAGGAAATGTTTACACCTTTGACCTAGATAGATGTCCTAACCAGAACTGTGTTGGAATCCAAAAGTAGTAGCACTCCAAGGGAAAAAAAAAAAAAAAAAAAAAAACCTACACAAGAACTTGCCTGCTGCCATGTAAGAACACACTGTATATATGTTAGCTGACTAGAACATATATGGAACTCCTTGAGCCTTCTGTCAGTGGGAAGAAAAAAACTCATCATAGAAGATTCAATAATTAGATGATCAGATCCTTATAGTTAAAGAAGTTTACTCATTTGAAGTTAGTTTAGAATTCATTAATTTTATTATACTATTTCTTTCTCACTGTTTATTATCTCACCCATTATAAAATTAAATTAACTTGGCATCTTTTCGGGTGGCATGGGGGTTCTCATTAAAGCACTCAGAACTTTCTAGAATCTGAAACAAGCCTGTTATAAAGCACTTGTATCAATGAACTGATATTCTTGACATAATTCAGAATGCTTTGCCACTAGTGCTGAAACTGGGATCTATGTACAGTATGCTGGCTCAGAGAGAGTCAAAAGGAGGTATGAATGTGCTGAAATCAAATGCCAACTTTTAAGTGTACTTAATATTCTGAGGGAAAAAGTTGATAGTAATCATCATATTATTAAAGAAGTTGGATCCCAAGTTGCCAAGAACTACTGCAGAGTGAAGTTGGAGGGTTCTCTTGGCATTAGAGATGGGAGTAGGAAATAAAAACAGTATTTTGCAGAGCATGTAAAATGAGTCTCAGTTTGCTTTTTTCACGTTATCTTAGTTAGACTGAATAGTCAAGTAGTTTCCAAAAAGGATTTTAAAAATCACCTGAAGAGGACAAATTTAACACCAGGAAAGTGAATATGGCAACAAATTGGAATTAGTGCCCTCCCCCTCCCAAGACTATCTATCACCAAAGTGTGTGAGGGCAGATGCATCTTTGTGTATCTTAAATGTACCTTCACAGGACCAGCAATTGGAAGAAACTGGTGATCATTTAGAGATGACTCACTTGGAATCGGTTTTCATTTACTGGTTTTGAAAGTGTACTTTGAATCAAAAAGTTACACAATTGGGATAGAATGCTAAAAAGAATTTCCACTCATATATTAATACCTTTGTAGCTTCTGTTTTGCAGCAGAACAGTGGTGATTTCACTATTCTGTTCTAGCATATGCTGGTGATTTCAGAGACTGAGGCTCTCCTTTTTCAAATCTTGCCCTACTGGTTCAATGACCTACCTTGAAGTGCAACATCTTCCTGACAGAAAAAAAAAAAAAAAAGATCTCCCTTTGTAAAAATACTTGGCTGACACTTGCTAGAAAGGTTTCTAAACTCTTTGTCCTTCTCATTAGCATCTCTAACAGGGGGCTTATCAAGGTAGTGAGTTCTCAGTTTAGACGCCTAGGTCTGAGGATTACTTTCAGGCAAGAAAGTGTTGGGGAACAAGAGAGGTGGAATCTTGGTAGCAAATAACAGTAGTGATGAGGGGAGCAAACAGAGGAGGAAAACACAAAGCTGCAGAGTTCAAGGATCTGTTTAAAAGAAATAAATGGTATTGAATATGAATTTCTTTCCAGTGTAATTCTGTCCAAACTTGTTGGAAAAGGATGTGCTGGCCAAATATTTAGCTCAGCCACAAATGAACAAAGCCAATGAATATTATATAAGACATTGTCAGGTATATGAAAACAACTAAATTTCCAACTTGTGAAAATACTCCATAAAACTTCAGAAAGAGGTGAAGGATAATATGTAGTGTCAGAAGAGAATGATGTCCAAAGACATAAAACAGCCACTCAGATCTCTGCTTGCATCATCATGGGTAACAGAGATGGCTGCTGTAATAAAACTATTGAATGCTACGAGGGATATTATATACAATTAATGAAGTATAACTATTGTAATTATAGATAGGTCTTTTAGAAATCATGCTTCCTACTTTTATTATATACAAGTAGCTATTATTTTAGATCATTTATTTGCAAAACTTTTCTGGAAACTTCAGGAATTACAGAAATGTCTAGCTTCCTTATGTTAATTTGATCTGAAATGCATTAGACAAGAGGATGGTTTGGTTATGGAAAATGAATGAAAATAACCCTGGAAGAAAACACTGATCTAATGAGTCAGTGCTTCTGAGTGGGAGTTAGTTTTATTAAAAAGCACAGAAATGCATATTGTTTTGAAATATGGAATAGGAATTTTTCAATTCTTTACATACTTTATAAAACATATCTACTGTGAAGAGTGAGTTCTCTGTTAATTAAATCCATTAAAGTATAGTTAGAAAGTTAACCTAACACTCTAATCATAGTACTGCCAAATATCTTGCCTCATAATATAATTCACAGATGATGAGTTCAAGGATCTTTATGAGTTTTCCATTAATGAAGTAATTGGCTAGTTACTTAATTACTGTAAGTCTGGAAGACAAGAAAAAAACATACTATATAATCATTTGTTGGAAATTTATCCATATAACAAAGATTATCTGTGGTTTCAGGAATTACCAGGATATTTTATAATTAAATATTAATATAAAAATGACATAAATATGAATATCTATCCTCAGTATAAACATAACACAATGCTCCTGTGGTACCTAGATATTACACTATTTATATATAATTTCACATTCATATTCAGCATCATAATTTAATTTATTTATTTTAAAAGACTTTATTTATTATTTCCAGAGAGAGAGGAAGGGAGAGAGGCAGAGAGGGAGAAAAACATCAATGTATGGTTGCCTTTCACCTGCCTCCAACTAAGGAGTTGGCTGGAGACCTGGCTTGCAACCTGGTTATGTGCCCTGGCTGGGAACTGAACCAGCGACTCTTGGGTTCACAGGTCGGCACCTATCCACTGAGTCACCAGCCAGGGCCCAGCATCATTATTGTGTGAAATAAGTTATATATCATTTTGAAGACCCAAATTATTTTCAAAAGTAAGCAAGATTGCAAAGTTGTATCGATAGATGTATTTTCTTGTCAAATCTGCTAAATTTGGCTAAGTTTCCTTTGGCATTTGGTCTTTGGGTCAGTACTGATTTTCATAATTCATTTACAAAGTATGCTAGGAATTAAAATATGACACACAAACACTAGAACTGGTTTATGGAGAAGTAACACATTAAAGAATGTAACTAAAGACAAAAAAGGAAGTCATCAAGCTATGAGGAATTCAAATTTGTTCACAAATATATATGAGGTATACTTAATATATTCATAATGTAGCAGTAGAAGTTTAATTTAGTCATCAATTTCATCTTACAAAATACACTTAATAATCTATTACACTTAAATTCCATTTGGAATATCCTACTTTTAGTCTTAAAAGACCTCAAAATCTTAAAAAGTTAATTAAAACAAATTAAAATGACTTGTGGCTTCAGCATATAAAGTACATATCAAAAAAGAGAGACATGGAAGTATTATTTTAAAATGCTTACTTGCAACCATGTCGAGTGCACTGTCCTCTGCCAGAACAGAATTTGAGACATGACGGACCGATGTAAACTGCAGGGCAAAAGATTGCATATTAGAAATGGCATAAAATTGGAAAAACCAAGAACACCACCAGCATATAAAACAATTTTGTGAAGTAATACCTATGAAATCCAGCCCACTGCATATATGTTGTGAACAGGAGTCCAGTGTGACCTGAAGAGTGCTCTGTGACAAGGTATAAGTGCTTAGTTACAGATCTGCTGTTTTAACTTAATTCTTTCAAGACTTTAATGTTTAATAGCAAAGAAAGTAGAAACATGTGATTTGGGTTCCTTCATGGAGTCTCCTGGACTAAAATTATTTCAAGCAGAATTTTGAATTTTGAATTCAAAATCCGAATTCAATTTTTTGAATTCAATTGTACTTTTGAATTTTGTACAGAGTTTAATTTCTTTAGGTAGAAATAAATAACTTATAAAGGATCAATTTGTTATATCATGAAATAGAGGTTAAAATTTAATTTAAAAACTATAAAATATAAAAACTATAATTTCCATCCTTATGTGGAAATACCTGTAACATTGAAGGTGACTGCTACACATATTTCTAAATATTAATTATCCTTCCTCTAATAGGGAGTTAAAAAATCTGCTGTTGAGTATAACATTTTCCCTAAATGGTGGGAATGACTGATAATGATTTTACAAACCTAAATTCTAATCTTTGGAATGCTGAGGAAAAGGACTTCTGACTGTTGAATGGTAGGTTCTAAGATACTCAGTCTCAAATACAGTTAAAATATTATGTCATTTGATAATTAGTACAATCAATCACACCAAATAGTGTAAAAAGGGAACAAAACCAATGAGGAATTAGAGATGCATTGATTGTTAAGAAATACATATTCAATTTCAAGTATAAACAAACTTAACCATCCATGATCATTTTCTTCTCTGGTGTGTAAACATGTCAAAATTAAATGATTTTATTTTAAAATCAACTTTCTTGTGGCTTGTGCTCCTAAAACATTTATTCTCTGGAGCCCATTAAGTGGTACAGTAATTCAAATGTGATGCAAAGCAGGCCAGGAAAAACTCTTGCTGAAGGAAACCCATAGCTGAAGATGTTAATAGCAGCATGAGTGGTTAAAGCTTTGGGTTTTAGGTATCTAAGAACCCTGATCAAAGTTCAGTTTTACCTGGGAAACCTTGGATAAGTGATTTATCCTATTTAAGCCTCAGTATCCCTATTCTTCATCCTTGTAGGAAAGACTAAATGAAATGTTTCATGCTCAGTTTGCTGCCTGGCACCATATGGTTATGATTATCATTCACCATCCTGGGGCCAAGTATCCTTCCTGCTCCATCTGCCTGATGAGCTCCACTGAACACAGAGTGCTGAGGAATCAGAAAGGGGCTTCATTCTTCTTTAGCATGGAAACATTTACGCATTGTTTTCCAACCACGCTTACATTTTTGGTTGCAGTAGAACTTGCTCTTAAGCTGTGTTAAGTGGTTCACTGCATTCTGCAGGTTCACTCTTGAGGATGCCCTGTAGTACACCCATGTCATAGTTCAAAAAGCTCTCATTGTAAAAACAAAAATAAAACAAACATAAAAACAAGACTTCCCAAGTCAATGAAAACATTACAGTTAAGAATTTGGTTGTCATCTCTCCTTCCTGAAGATGGAGTCATTAGGAATCAGAGTGTGGGTAAGTTCACAGGCTCCTTTTTCTTAAGTGTGTGAAGAGGACAGATTTGCTTTTCACACTATTATCATTAACATAAACAAGTTGAAAAATTAAAAAGTCATAACTAAGATTTGCTCTAGAATTTTCCATTTTACTAAGAATTTCAGGATGATTTCCAAAATACTTTCTTTACTCACTGGCAGAAGCTAACTTGCCCTGGAGAAAGAGCATAGCTAACAGAGGTAGGCCATTGACCTGTTTTTTCCTCTGTGTTTTTCTTCACATAATTTTAGAATTCCATAGTAAAATGGAAGAGATTCCTTTGGCAAGCTGGCACACATATCTTCTCTCTTAGAAGGTGTGAGTGTGTGTCCTCTTCTTACCTTATAAAGAAGCCAGAGAGCAGGTTCTGCTTTTGTGAAAACCTTACATATAGGATAATAACAGAATGGAAAATATTCTGCCCCAAGGTTTGCATTTGGCAAACACTGCTAACCACGTTCATTTTATATCTCTTCACCTTTTCCCATAATTCTGGCTTAGAATTATGTTGTAATAGCCTTCTCTAGGAAATTCAGATATTCTTTTCATAAATTATATGTGCTTCATTGCATTCTTACTTTCTTCATATGCTTTATTTCATTACTGATTTTTCAATTTCTTTATGATTATCAAAGTAATGTAAGTTCATCATAGGTCCTTTGAAAAGTATGACAGCAGACAAGTCATCCATGTCCCACTATGCAGAGGCACGTACTTACTCCCTAGGGTTAAATAACAGGTGTAGTAATTACGAGGCTGTGAAAAATGTTCTCCAGTGGAAAAACTCAATTTTAACAAGTTCATCTTTAGTTGTTTCTGCAAATGCACTGCTTATGTCCATATAACTTGTGTGGTTTTTGCAATCTGGAACTTTTACCGGTCTCTGTTGAATACAGATTCTTTAAAGACTTTAATTGCTTTATCGGCATAGTGTCTTGCCTGAAGTTACTGCTGAGTTTCAAGAATCTATTTAATGAATTGTATATCAATTTCTAAATTATTCAAAGATGAAGACATAGAAGATCAGCATTAAACAATGGTGTAGGCTTTCCTTACTTTATAAAATCCACCAGTCAGTGGCTATACTGAATTTATTTAAGTACTGACATTTTATTCCTCCCTTTTCCCAATTCTGTCTACTTCATTGTAGTAGAACTCTTCAATCAAATTTATGTATTCTCTGAAAATAGGAAATCTCTAATTCTGCCTATAATCAGAATGATTAAAAACCAGAGCAGCCCTGGTTAGTGGATAAGGGGCTGGCCTGAGAACCCAAAGGTTGCTGGTTCAATTCCCTGCCAGGTTGCAAGCCAGGTCTCCAACCAGGTCCATAGTGGAGGCAGGTGAATGGCAACCATACATTGATGTCTCTCTCTCTCTCTCTGCCTCTCCCCCTTCCCTTTTCTGAAAATAATAAATAAATCCTTTTTTAAAAAAACAAGAGTTGCCTATTATAGACAAATAAAAGTTTATGTCCATGCAGCACAATACTCAACATGTCTTCTCTCATGAGCACTTATAATAAATGATATTGGATTTAAAATTAAGAATTCACTTAACATTAAAGATAGAATATATTTGTATATATCTGTTTTTCTTTTATACTGTTTTCTGAAAAGAGGTAGAAGTTTTACTTTGTAAGTTTCATTCTAGAGATGATGTTTCCTTATATGTGCTGTCTGCATCTAAGAGATAAGCATTCCAGATGTTGTTGTTGTTACTAAGAGAAGAATGGGCCTTATTTTAACACATGCAGTATGGTAAGTATTTATGCTAATTTTGTATAAAACATCCAAAGAAAATGTTAGAATATCTCTTGCCAGCAATGTGAATTTGAGTTTCAGGGCTTTATGCATTTTAAAATTATGTATGTTGGAACATTCTAGCATCTAATATTGCTGACTCCACTGCCTTATGTTTTCTGATTGTGCACCCTTGGGCGTCTAATGAAATGCAAAGGAGAAAGGGAAGAAAGGGCGTTTAATGAATCACATGACCATGACTTAGAAATGTGATTAAGTCTGTGCTGATGAACAAAAGCACAGGAAGACTCTCCATCAATGGCATGTGATTAAGACAGGCATAAACTAACCATTATCAATTGCCCACATGTTTCCAAGGATGGGTCCCATTTGTCTCCAGCGAATTCTGGTGTCTCGGGTTAGTGCTGCGTTAGGAAGGGGAGTCGTTATTCGGTTCCACCTGCAAGGAATTTAGCACAAAACAGATCCACAACACTGTTCACATCTTTTACACTTATTTTATATGCTTTTGATGTTTTCATCTCTTGTGCTTGGGGTAGCACTAAAGTTTGCCAATAAACTCTTTAAATTCACTGTGGACTTTATGCGTTTATAGTTTTAAAGCAAACATGTCACTTTAAAAAATATCTGTATCATGCTAAAATAGTGGGTTTGTTCTTAACTGCAAATAATTATTTTGCTTGTATACATTCTTTTTAGATGTTTTGCATTAATACTCAGAGCTTAGATAATACTTTATGATAAGCATCTGTGCAGAGATGAGGTGCTGATTAGCATTGATTACATTTTATTTTTTGCTTTCCCATAGTCCTATGCACATAAAACAGACTGATAGCTGCCATAAAGGGGACGTGGGGATGGGATGAATGATGGTGAAGGGGTTGACCAAAGACCATTTATGTGCAGCTCATGAAGAAGTACATTACGGGGACTGGCTTGGGGTAGGGAGAGAGTGGGGTTGGGTGAAGGTGGGGAAAGGGAAAAGAAGCAGGAACAACTGCCACAGCATAAATAATAAAAATAAAACAAACAAAAAAAAGAATTATACACTTAATTTTTATATCCTTGGGAATATTTTTACTATTTATTTAGTGCTTGTTCTATAGGATAGTATTTTACATAGCTATTTTTAACTTTCTGAACTGCCCTTAAAGGGGTGGATCATTATCTTTCACTTATGTGGAATAAAGTAGTTAGTTAAAGACAGTAAATATCATTACACAAGGAGATGGCAGAGTCAGGACTTGAACCCAGGATCAGTTCCAAAGCTTAACTTTCTTTCACTTCTCTGTGTTGCACTGTTCTATCAGTAAGTATTTTTGCAATAAGCCTTTTGGCAATAACTGCAGGATCACTATATAAACTTAAAATTTGTGTAAACCAAAATATAAGAGCCAAGTATATGAAGAATAAATGACTCTACAATTGTAATCTTCATCAGTTATATTGGGTTGGCAAAAAAATCCATTTAGTTTTTTTCCATAAAATCAGACACACTTAAACATTTTCACCAATAACTATTGTTTTGGACATTTTGAGGATGTCAGCTATCTCCCACATGGTATAACATTGATTGTTCTCAACTGATGTCTCAATTTGATCGCTTCCAACTTCAGTTGGTCTACCTGATTGTGGAGCATCATCCAGAGAGAAATCACCAGCATGAAACTTCACAAACCACTTTTGACATATTTGATCAGTCACAGCACCTTTTCCATAGGCTGCACAAATCTTTTCTTGTGTCTCAGTTGTGTGTTTTTACCTTTCTTGAAACAACAAAGCATAATATGCTGAAAATGTTGCATATTTTCTTCCATATTCAATATTAACACATTGCTGACCAGCAATTTTATAGCAAATTAATGCAATTGCAAGCATGAGTTAACTTGTTATCTGTTAACAAAGTTTGGCCTTGAAAACATGAGTTTTTTCATGACTGGTCAACATTGTGTTAAAATTCACCAATTTTGATAAATTATTAAAAAATGCATGTTGATATGATAGCTGTCACAATGCAATCTAACAACATTGTTTCTAATTAAGTTCAAGACAACTAAGCACTTACTAGAACCATCTCACAGAGAAAGCCAAATGAACTTTTTGGCCAACCCAACCCCAGAGTTAGTCTTTCTTTTCTTTGTATTCTCCTTTCCTTTCCTTTCCTTTCCTTTCCTTTCCTTCCTTCCTTCCTTCCTTCCTTCCTTCCTTCCTTCCTTCCTTCCTTCCTTCCTTCCTTCCTTTCCTTCTTTCTTTTCCTTTTTTTTAAAAACAAGATCACTTCTAAATTAGCTGAAAAAGAGAGGGCAGCTTCCTTGTCTATTAAGCCAAAAATACTAGTCTCAGGCTTACTCATTGATTTTGAGTCTGAACATGGATTGAAATCTCTTAACGCCTTAGAATTTACTCACCCACTGTAGTTTTCAGAGGAGTAGATAGTGCTGTGGGGAAGGTGGGGCCCAGCACAGATCTCAGGTAAGCATTCCGTGTGGAGGAGGGACCAGGAACGCCCATGGTTGGTAGAAAACTCTAAGCTGACACTGATAACACAAAAAGAAGCACAACATGAAAGACAAATTTAAAAAATAAAATGTAATTACTCACTTCTTGCTAAGTACATTAAACATATGTATAACTAGGATAAAATATTTTAAGATGCTCCTTCTGAAATGATTGTTTGCCCCTTCACTGAAGTCTGACAAGCTCTCAAAGGGCAAGCAGTTAAATTACTGTTACAGAAACAAACTCTGTTTTACAAAGACAATAAATGGTAGCTTGAGTTTGTACTTCTGCGTTTGATAGATGGCAAGGCAATTACCATGTCTCACACTGCCACTTCACCCTGTGACTGTGAATGACAAAGTTCTTAGAAAGGACAGGAGCAACACTTCAAGTGAAACTGAGAAATCATAGCTGTTGAAGTGCTAATTGATTTCTGTTCCTATTATCAGGGGGTCACTAGCTAACATGAGTTCCAGCTTTTTTCAGTTGCTTTTTCTTTTCTCTCAGCAGTCTGTAGGAATGGATGGCTGCCAAGCACGCACAGACACCCCTGGTACCTAAGACCAAGCTCTTAGAACACAGCCATTTCTACTGTACTTTAAATCTACCCAATCATGCTCTGTAGGTTAATGGAAAAGTATGTATTTTATTAATAGTTTATTAAAAATCCAGCTAAAACCCACTGAGAAGTTGCTCTGATTTAATACCCAACTCAATGTGTTCATTTTTAATTAGTTTACACACTCAAAAAATAGGGCTTGTTACCTGTTACCAGGCTGGTGTGTTCCACATCCCAGATTAATGGAAAACTGTATCATGTGTGACATTGTAGAAGGGAGAACGGGTAAGACATGGACAAAATCTACAGCCCAGACATTTGTATTATGTCCTTGATGGTTCTTTTGCTTGAGACAAAATTTGGTAGCTGGAGTCTGAAGTTCAGGATTGATGACTATAGAAACCAAAGATGGAACCTTCAAAACAAAGGAAACCATAATTACTCATAATCCTCCCTACGTGAGTCTGTGTGAATTTTCTGAGACTCAATTTTGTAATTACAATGTATGTACTACCATTTTTAAGCACCAGGCAATGTCCTGCATGAACCACTTGTTATTTCATGTAGAAAACTCTGTCTTCAAGAAGTCATTCACTTCAATAACTCAGAATTCCTCCTCTGCTGACACCTAGAATTCCTTGTGTGTGACTGATCAGGCCCTCTCTTCCTGAAGATAAGTTGGTGTAAGGTCTTTTAAAAGTTATTAAAGCATATGTATCCATTTTAAATATCTTAGCATAAGACAAAGGCAACTTGACATTTATACTTGTCATCAGTCCTCTTTTAAATTGGATTTGTATAGTACTAATAATGGTTTGCCAAAGTAGGTATTCTGAAAACAGGACTCTAAGCAGAAACACCCAGAACCAGTGAGTTAACCCATGATAACTTACATAATTGAAGTGGTCTGAGTCATGGAGATGTACATAGCAGGTATAACCCTACTGTATCACACATAGAAAAAGAGTTCATTATTAAATCCCAAGTGGTGAAACTTGGGTAACCCTAGTGTGATTGTTCCCTATTCTAGCCTCAGTGTTCATCTCCTCTCTTTCTGACTGAAACCATAAGATGCTAGATACTGGCTATGTTCAAGCTCTTTAAATTACCTAGGGTGCCATCAATGTGGAGAGGAGGCTAACTAATAATGAACATGTGAGTCTAATCTCAGCACACATAAATTTACTATTAAAAAGAATAATTCTATACCTATGACAAGCATCACACATAATTCCAAAGATGTCTGTAAATACCAGAGCCAACACCTCTCCTATTCCAAAGGGCAAAGATAAAAGGTCAACTTCAGTGGCTCTAATCAGCAAAGAAAAAATCAAAGGCAATAAAAATTTTTACTTCTTAATGTCTTCTTTCTGGGCAATCTCAAAATGCTGAATAAAAATTCATTAAGCCTGGTAGCAAGACTATGAGGCTGAATAATTACAGCCACTTTTAGGGCTTTCTTGGGAACAAGAGTAAGTGTCAATCTATGTATGGGGCTCCACTTATTATCTCTGATGGGCTATAATTCATTCATCCTGGTTGAACCTAATTTTTCATTTGTATCAGGAAAAAAATGTACATTAAAATGACCATGTCACTTTTAAAGAAATCTGGTAATTTCCTGGGCATAAAGAAGAAAGTAACCCTCTGCATCTAGCTTGGTCTTAGTGATTTTGAACCTGAACTCTGGGGTAGGGCCATTTGGCATATGGATTGGCATGTGTACCTTATATGAGGAATAGGAAAGTGTATCCAGTGTAATGTGCTCTTTTCTTCCTTCAGTCCTTGCATACAAGATGATATCATTTTCATGAGAATTTCCAGGGTCACAAATTCCTCCTGCACAAAATAAAAATTTTAAGTTGTTAGTACCAACTTGTATCTGTAAACATGTCAAATATAGTGTTAAACTTCAGAATATAATTATAGAACCTAGATGCCACTTAAGAATAACCTAAGCAAAGGTAACCAGACCCAAGGAAAAATTTTATGGAGAGTTTGGATAGAACATGCCAAAAATCAAAGACTTGACATTTGTGAAGGCCAAAGTAAATATCTGCTTGATAAGATTATGCAAATAATATTCTGCAACAAGCTATGATTTTACATCTATATTTGAACCATTGCTTCCTTATATTTAAAATGTTTATGGCCAGAGTTCAGAGGCTATTGATTATGGTTTTAAAAAATGTGCTGACACACTGCATCAAAGATTTTTAAAGTACTGTCATTTAAACTCTTGTATGTACTATCTTTAATATTTTAACACATATTAGGTGTTTGTGTTTTAAATGTAGTTCTTTTACATTTTTTATTTTTACTTTTGATACCTTCTTTATTTGTTATAAAGTACACGGAGTATATTCCTTATCACTCTACTTCAGAGTCATAGGAAATGACTGAACATCAAAATTGAGAGGTAATTCTGAGCAACCCGATGATGAAACTGATAATAAATAGAGCAAGTACCTGAAACTAAAGATCATTAAGTAGTGGAAAAGCCACAGTTTGATCTTATGTCATTTAGCCCTCGACCCTCTAATCTTCTCATAACTGCATTTAGCCAATAATTCTTACTATTGGGGTCTTCTATCAACTGTCTGCATAACTTGGATTTGAAAGTTATATGTCTAACTAAAAGTCTCTCCCCACCACCATTCTCCTTCATTACAGTACCAACCATAATAGCAGGAGTACAGGTATGGGCATGGATTTCCTGGAATATATTCTATCCCTAAGGTCTAAAACTTTTTAACTTTAAAATTTTTTATTTTCTTTCAAAAAATTTCTGCAATCATCATCAATGTTAATTTTTATCTGTAGGCAATTTCTGTCACTAACAATCTATAGGAACAGTAAGGCAACCTCCAAACTCCAAATTAAGGTTACTATCTGAGAATTCATCTAGTAAAATCAACCAATAATGGTTGAGATTCACTATCTGTATAAATAAATCAACAGATAGGTAGATAGTCAATTATTGTAAATATCTGAATTGGTCTTAACCTGGGTAATTAGGGTCTATGTTAGGGAGAAATCACTGATGTATAATGCTAAGTAAGAAAGCTAGAATCTAATCAGTCCAAGAAAGATCATAGCAACGGAAGTAACTTGGATGGTGGATTTGTGAATTTTGAAATATGGCATGTTAAAACTGCCAGATATATATAATATATAAATTGGCATATAATAAATATTTACTGATATATGTAATCTGAACCAAGAACAGAGAAGCCAGATACAGTAACAATGTATGCCTCATTCTCTAGAGAAAATATTATGATTTTGACATCTGATATCATCTGGCATTTCATTACATACCTCTATGTTAGTGAATATAGCTAGTAAAGCCATTCTAAAGGACAGTCTCTGGGAGAAAAATCTATAGGAAAACTAAACTCCCATTTTAAAAAATGTAACTTCCTTACAGAGCATATATTAAAGATTTACCAAAAAGAACAATCAAATATGAGAGAGGTTACAGGTAGTGTTGGTTTAAAGCCCCATACCCAAAGATACAGAAACTGAACCCTCAGTTCTCTCTAATTTCATTAATTTGTTTCTTGTAAATCTTTTCTGATGTCTTAAGAACAGTTCATGTACTGCATCTGCCATCCAGAGAGAATCAAAACACATATGGGAGCTCACTCAGCCCAGGACGACATAGTAAGAAATTCCAAAAGGAGCCAAGCCTTTAAAATGATGACAGAACTTATCTGAAAGATTCCCTCTGGGGGCAATTTATCAATTCTGTGAAGCTTCATTGATAGTAGCTCCTACAGAAAGATAGGGATTCTTCTTCAGCTCCTTATGTTTTGATGTATTGTAGAAAGGTATGACTCAAAGGGTATTTTATACAGCAATTAAAGAACAGAAGATTTCATTAAAAACTAGATGGACAGTCAATTTTAAAATATTTCAAATCCTGTTTTAGGTGGCTTTTAAGGCATTTATACTAGGAAAGTTACTTTATTATTTACTATGTGCAGGTTACTGGGTTAAAAGGGAAAAGCTCTGACCACAAAATGTTTGTAAGACTGATACACATGAAAGAACGATAATCAGCAATAAATAGAGTTATGCTGCTTTTGAAATCAAAATGCAAAGAAAAAAGATCGAAGTGTTGGCTAAAATAGCTGGGCATATGGGATATGCTTAATAAATATTTGGTGATGAAACAAAGGGATGATGTGCATTAGGTTATTTTTGTCTTTGCTGAATTCTAGCTCAAAGAACAGTGCTGGATACTGGTCTTCAATAAATTTGTGTTGAATAAGTGAATAGATAGATGAAGGAAATAGACCTTGAAAAGTTGAGCAAATTTTCCACAAATGGTAGTCCCAGTAGGTTGATATGAACCAAGGATGAAACCAGAAAGAACAAATAGGCAGGGCCTAAGAAGAAGGATTATAGTCTGGTCTAGATGAGCAATCAATCATTAATTTTCCTAAGTAGCCAGAATGAATGAAAAATAACTTACAAATTGTTTAGCATATCTTAAGTCTCTTCCCATACTGTTTTTTTCTGAATCAGCTACTAAAGTTTTCTATAGGTCCAGTTTTCTCCTACCCTACTCTCCTGCTTTCTCCTCCAGATCTATACCCTACTCTTGTTTACTGATGAACTTCTTGAAGGTGCAGTCCTATTTCAATGATATGTGTCTTTATTTCATTTTAACTCTATGTATTTGGCTTCTGAGGCTCTATATCATGGGGCATCAATGCCCCCTTCTTGGTTGACCTCTCTCTGTTACATTCCTCACACTGCTGAACGCCTCCCTGTCACCTCATCATTGTTGAATCACTCTCTCCACTTCCCTCTTTATGTCTATTCTGTGTTCTTTGCCTACTCTTTTCCTCCCACTTGCACCTAGATGTGTGCCCTCCCTAAGAATTTTTCATGTCCTTTGCTTACTTTGCCTTCTGCTTGGGAGATCACAGAGACTCCAATGGCTCCAGTTATCCCACTTCAGACTTTCAAATCTGATTCAGATCCTGGGTAGGATCTCTACCTTTATATTGCTTTCTAGAAGCCTCAACCTCAACATATCTAATATAAAAACTTCTATTCCATAGTTGCTCTTTATTTATTTATATTTTTGACATTTTCTATTTGCAGAATGGCCCAATTCTTCTAGTCACCAGGAGAGAAATCTGTGCCCTCTGCAATCTGTTGCCATAATGCCACAGTCAGTTGGGTGTGAATTTTGGTTGGTTCCTTCTTTTCAATTATTTATTTTTCATCCCCTTCTTCACATTGTCACTATCATCACTGCTATAATTCCTTTGTTGCTTGAACTAGTGCAGAAGCCTCCTAGCTTAGGGTTGCCAGAAAGAAGTACATTGCATAAGCAGCATTTATTCAGAAATTATTAATTACCTGAAATTCAATCTTAAATAGGCTCTCCCTCCCTCAAATCTGGCAATTCTACCCTGACTGGTCTCTTGTCTTCTAATTTCTCATAGTTTCAGTCTTTACTTCATACTCCCTCCAGAATTACCTATCTAAAACACACACGAGAATATACTACAGAACTGACAGGAATCATCTAATGGCTTCCATGCTACCTAGAAAATAATAACCTAAACTCCCCCGTGTGATATTAATGAAAATCACTGTTCTGCCTCCAGTTTGCTTTCTCTAGCTCCATTATGTATCTTTTCATTCTATATTGGGAAAATCACCCAGCTCCTAACATGACATGTACTTTTATATTTATGCTTTTTCTCAAAATGCTGGCTTAGATTCTGACTTCTCCCCTTAAATTTAAATCATGTCCATCCTTCACAGCCAAGTTCAAATGTGAACTCCACAAAGCTTTCCCCAGATCCCTCCACTGCAATTACCCAGGGCTTCCTCAGCACTTTCACAGTGTTTTCACTCCTCTATAGCCAGCTGCATTCTCCTTTACAGTCAGATGTTACTCATAGGCAAGAACTCTGTCTAGGTCATTTTTATAATAAAAAAACAAAGATATATTGAGTCTTAGCTATCTATTAAGAAAATGTTTTCGGGACATTTTATGTATTAACTCACTTGATCAGCAATTCTATGATTGAGGTCCCATTTCCCCCAATGGTATTCTTCATATATTCTAGTTCAGTGCTCCATAAATTCAACAGGAATTTATTAAAATTTTTAATTGAATGGAGATTCTTTTGTTTGGCATAATGTACCTTGGGCTCATTCAAATGAATTTTTACCTCATACTCAATATTATTTTAATTGATTCATTAATAATCTGCTTTTTACTAAAAAGAATTAAAGATGACTTAATCTCATATAAAGCTGACAATATCTTAAGTAAATGCACTGAATTGAGATGATTTTCTATGATCATTGTGAAAACAAAAATCAAGAATTCAAATACAACTAAAAACCAAAAGGCTACTCCAAGGAAGCCCGCACCATGCAGCCAGTGAGGGTCTGGGAACAAGCTTCTGCAGGAGAGTGGGAGGAGGACTCTAGGAGGAATCATGGTCAGGACCAATACCCCCCAGGCAGATCATATGTTGGACCCACTTGGCAGTGCTTAAGTCTCATGGCTGATAACAGTTTGATTAGATTAACAACTAAAGGAGACAGACAAAGACAGTGGACTTCTGGTATTCTCAAACAGGCTGTCTAGCCCCAGACTTTACCTGACATTACCAGAACAGGATCCAGAAGGTAAAGAAAGTGTATCTCTACAACACTATACAAGACATGGTGGGCAGAGTATCTCTCAGTCAGTCAGCTGGAGGGAAGGACCCACCAAACAGCAACACAACAACAATCAAGACTCAAGTACCACCAGACAACCCACATAAACATCATAAAGGGCATCCCAAGAACATCAAATTCAGAAGGTCAAGGAGACTGTACCACTGAAACCCAGAGGTCTCCTACCACAGAAGGTCACACCATGAAGATAGGAAGTCAAACAAGATCAATATAAAATGCAGAAACAAATGAGAAGTCACCCAAAATGGGGAGACAAAGAAATAACCCCCATCAAACAGAATCCCAGAAAGAGTATGAAATGAAATAGAGACATGGGATTCAAACAGACATTGAATTCCAAACTATCAGAGAGGGAATTCAAAATAACCATTATACATAAGATCAATGAGCTCAGCAAACTCAAAGAAAACTACAAACAACTCAGAGAAACCACAAAGAACTCCAGGGAAGCTATAAGGAATTTACCAAGAACTATATCAGCATTAAAAAGGACATGGAAACTACCAATAAGGGCCAGGAGGAAACAAAAAATATAATTTCTGAATTGAAGAAAACAGCAGAAGGAATCAAAAGCAGGCTAGATGAAGCAGAAGATCAGATCAGCAAACTTGAGGACAATGTAGAAAACAATTTCAAGACAGTACAACCAAACAAATAAAAAAATGAAGAGGGTTTAAGAGAACTGCAAGACAACATGAAATGTAATAATTTCCCTATTATAGGGATACCAGAAGAAGAAGAGGAGTCAAGGATAGAAAACCTGTTTGAAAAAATAATGACAAAAAGCTTCTCTAACTTGATGAGAGAAAAAAATCATGCAAGTTCAGGAAGCAGAGAGGATCCCAACGAAGATGAACCTGAACAGGCCCATTCCAAGATACATCATAATGAAAATGGCAAATTTCAAAGACAAAGAGAGAATCCTAAAGGGAGCAAGAGAGAAAAAGCTAATACATACAAGGGAGATCCAATAGGCTAATAGCTGATTTCTCAACAGAAACACTACAAGCCACAAGAGAATGGCAAAAAAATATATATCAAGCATGAGACAAAGCAAGATATTTCATAATACTTGAGGGAACAATCCATAAAAAATATAATCCTTGTGAACACAAATATCATCCAACATAGGAGCACCCAAATATATAAGAAAAATCTTGGAAGACTTCAAGAAGGATATTGACAGCAACACAGTCATGGTAGGGGATTTTAAACCCTATTGTCAATAATGGACAGATCTCCCAAGCAAAGAAACATCAAGGATATTACGGCATTGAACAGTCTAGATTAAGTGGAATTAATTGATAGAGATCTTTCACCACAAAAAAGCAAAATATACATTCTTTTCATATGCACATGGACTATTCTCAAAAATAGACCATATGGTAGGATACCAAACAAATCTCAACAAATTCAAGAAAACTGAAATTATAGCAAGATCACAATGATTTGAAACTAGAAATCAACCTCAAGGAAAAAGCTTAAAAACATTCAAATTCATGGAGACTGACTAACATGCTATTAAATAATGAATGGGTTAACAATGAGATCAAGGAAGAAATCAAAAAGTTTCTGGAAACAAATGAAAATGAATACATAACAGCCCACAGTGGGACTCAGTGGGACACACTGAGGCAGTCCTGAGAAGGAAGTTCATAACGATACAGGCCCATCTAAAAAGGACAGAAGAATCTCAAATAAGCAACCTAACCCCTTACAGCTACAAGAACTAGGGGAACAACAACAAAGCCCAAATCAAATAGAAGGAGGGAAATAATCAAGATCAGAATTAAATGACATAGAGACGAAAAGAACAATTCAAAGGATCAATAAATCCAGGAACTGGTTCTGTGAAAAGATAAACAAAATTAACAAGCCTTTAACTGACTCATAAAGAAAAAAAAAAAAGACAATCCAAATAAATAAGAAATGAAAGAGGAGAAATCACAACTGACACCCCAGAAATACAAAGGATTGTTAAGAAATTACTACAATTATATGACAAGTAATTTGACAGCCTGGGTGAAATGGACAAATTCCTGGAAACATATAATCTTCAAAACTGAATCAAGAAGATGCAGAAAGTTTGAATAGACTGGTAACAATTAGTGAAATTGAAGCAGTAATAATAATAATAATAAAAAAAAAGCTCCTGGCACACAAAAGACCCAGATCAGATGGCTACACAGGGGAATATTACCAAACATTTAGGGAAGAACTAACTCCTATCCTTCTCAACCTATTCCAAAAAATCCAAGAAGCTTAAGACTCTAAAACTCTGTCTATGAGGCCAGTATTACTCTAATCCCCAAACCAGGTCAAGACACAACAAAGAATGAAAACTTTAGGCCAATATTGCTGATGAATGTTGATGCTAAAATCCCTGGCTGGTAATGCAGTGGATGAGACCCTAGCCTGCGAACCAGAAGGTCGCCGGTTTGATTCCCCAGCCTGGGCACATAACCAGGTTGCAAGCCAGGTCTCCAGCCAGATCCATAGCTGGAGGCAGGTGAAAGGCAGCCATACATTGATGTCTGTCTCTCTCTCTCTGCCTCTCTCCCTTCCCTTCTATTTAAAAATAATAAATAAAATCTTTAAAAAATTTTTTCAACAAAATATTGACAAACCAGTTCCAGCAATGAATTAAAAAGATCATACCATGATCAAGTGGGATTCACCCCAAAGATGCAAGGACAGTGTAATATTCACAAACCTATAAATGTAATACACCACATAAAGAAACTGAATGACAAAAAACATATGATGTCAATGGATGCTGAAAAAGCATTTGATTAAGTACAGCACCCATTTATGATAAAAACACTAAGCAAAGTAGGAATAGAGGAAGACTGACAGTGACCAGAGGGGAGGGAGGGGAAAAGAAAGGGAAGGGTTTAGTTAAGGAAGGAACGTAAATGACCCATGGACATGAGCAATAGGGTGGGGATTGACTGTGGGAGAGGGGATCGGTCAGATGGGTGGGGCGGGGGAGCACAATGGGGGGAAAATGGGATAACTATAGTAGAACAACAATAAATTAATTTAAAAATTCTAATACATTATGTTAAAATGGTAAAAGGGGAATTACATACATTAGGCTGGCATATTAAATGTCTATTATAATTTTGATGGGAAGCAGGCTTAAGGTTGCCTAGGATCACTCAGGAAAATGAGAGCCAGATTGAATTCTAATTATTTAAAGGAAATGAGCTCTGAGTCTTTAAATATACAAATAATTTCAGAGTCAAGCTGAGGATACCTGCATAGTAGGAAGATCAATCACATTATTATACTACTTTGTATGACTTCCCTGTTATCAAAGAGACCATTATTGGCAATGAGGTAGCACTGCACAGGCAATGAGTCTGAGAGCAGGACACTTAGAAGTTCACCGTGAGGCTGGGGGAAGGGAGGAATGTGAGAGCAAGTGACAGCCAGCCCTGAAGCCTGCACTCTGGAGGCCTGTTTGTGCTGATGAACTGACATATATACCAGTGCAAAGGTTGAGGTCAAAGGTTGACAATGTTTATTTCCTGTTTAACTTCCAGGTGTTGCCTGTACTTTTCCAGTCACTCAACAGAAGAAGGCATGTGACAGTTATTCACAGTTCTGGAATGACATCCAGTGAAAGAAATAACTGTGCTCTTGTTGACTAAAATGGTAAATTTGAGAGGTCACAAATTTCGACCCCTTAAAGCCTCCTTCAATATTTTTTCTAAACGCCTATTTTTTATTTGCTCTACGTAATTGAAAGAAAAACCTACATGTCTTAGGAACGCTTGTTTTTCTTAATGTGTCTGCCAATCTATTTGAAAGTAGAAAATACTAATAAAGTACTATAAAGTATTACAAACCTGTTTATTTCTTATCTTCCCATAACAAAATAATTATGCCCCTTGAAAACAAATGACTGACCTGGATGACTGGTTTTTGGAAGCTAGGACTTTGGACATGGGAATTACTTTGCTCTCAGTACTTTCCCATTGTCTTTTCAGCTATAACCACTGAGGATGTGGTGAGGAAGTGGTGAGGAAGGTGTATGGCATTTTGTCCTTGGGCCTAGCCATGGGATGCCAAAACCAGCTCTGTTACAGGAAGGCTCCAGCAGGGTTCATCTGAAGCAGGTGTGAGCACCACAGGTTTTCGCTCAACCAGCAGAACTCTTATTTCCTGGATTTTCCCTTTATTGTAGACAACAAACAATCTTACTTCCTCAGGAATAGGTGCTGGCCTGGAATCTGCCCTAGGTCAATGAAATTTGTTCAAAATGTACTTACCCATAACAAAGTAAAACCTCAAGTTCCCGTAACCAGTAGTGTCCATGTATGGAGTGCATAATTTCCTCTCTCCGTCTTTGAGGAAGACCATTGATAAACCTGATTCTATTGTTCCACATTCTGTACCAATGACAGCTCCCAAGATGTCCCACCTTAAAAAAATGAGAATTGTTAAGAATTAGAATATGACATCAAATCTTTAAAAAGTATACTTTTTATTTTAATGGAGAACATAGTATTGAATAATTCTGGAACAAAGATTGTGGTACTACAGATTTTAGGTAATGAACAAACTTAAACACCTTCTATTCACAATTATATTTTATCCATAGAAGGATAAATTTAATCAATACAATGTGTATAGTGTTTATTCTCAAAATACTTACAGTTGAGGTGGGAAGTCAAATAAGAAAACAGAAAACCATAAGAAAGTAGTATCATAATGTCATAAGTACTCATGTGGTATTTTGCACATTAAAATGTAAGTATAGAAGGAAAAGGTATAAAGCCTGGAAAAAAGGATAATGGAATTTAAACTGATCTTTTCAAATAGGTATTTATATATATAGAAGAGAATAAAATATTTGCTACTTAAACTCTTATTTCGTCTTCGTATTTATTTCTGGTCATGTCTAATTTAGCCATTGTTAGTCACACAACTAACTTGCCTACAGATGGAAAAAACTGGGACGCACAGAGGTAAGTGGCTTGCCTGAGGCTAACCACCTGTTTGGCTCTAAAACAGATGTTCTGATTCTTAATTCCTTGTTAGTTTAGCAGTTACATTTCTAAAGAGGGTAGTGTGTCAGGGTGATTATGTTGAACTATTCCAGTTTATAATGGATTTGCAACCAAAATATTTAGAAAATAATTATTATTTTATATTTTAACCAATTATATCAATCATTCAGGAGAACAGTAAGTAACTTTCAAGGTAGCTCTTAATAGTATTGGACAATTGTAAATTAACCAAGAACCTCTGTTGACTCATACAAGAAAATTTCACACTGGTTCATTGATCTTTTAACTTGCTCCATTTATCCCAATTAAACCACTAGGCCTACCGATGCACAAAACAACTTAAGGTTATAAATGATGCATATGATGACTGCTTTTAGGCATCTATATACATTAGATCATTTTAAAAGTTAAATATTAAATTAAAAACATGGAATTGTCATGGACTAAAAGAATCTTCTATTCTTTGAGGAATGAGATTAGTAGTCTCTTAATTATTAGTTGTAAATGAATAACTCTTAGATTAATCTAAAACTATTTTCATAACCTTTAAAAGAGAATTGTGCGAGATATTCTTAAGACTGTGTTTTTCTTTCTTTCTTCTTTTTTTTAGATTTTATTCTTTATTTTTAGAGAGAAGGGCAAGGAGGGAGAAAGAGGAGAGAAACATCAACATATGGTTGCCTTTCCCCTGCCTCCAGCTATAAACCTGGCTGGAGACTTGGCTTGCAACCTGGTTATGTGCCCTGACTGGGAATTGATAGACTGTATATTTCTTTTCAATCTTTAAAGTCCAATCTAGTCTGCCCTGGCTGGTGGCACAGTGGATAAGGCGCTGGCCTGCAAACCCAAAGGTCGCTAGTTCGATTCCCCAGCCAGGGCACATAACCAGGTTGTAAGTCAGGTCTCCAGCCAGATGCATAGCCGGGGGCAGGTGAAAGGCAGCCATACATTGATGTCTGTCTCTCTCTCTCTGTCTCTCTCCCTTCCCCTCTCTCTAAAAATAATAAATAAAATCTAAAAAAAAAAGTCCAACATATTCTAATTTTACTCTACATTGGCCTTTATTTTTCCACTATTTATATAGGAAGATAAAAAATGAAGTTATATTTTTAGAAACCCAAACATTTATAATCAAAGTGAAATGAAAAACTTAGTTCATTTTGAAGAGAAAGAAGTAGAAATACAAAAAATCATTTTGTGGGTCTCATCACTTGAATAAATTATCTTGCACTTATTAGAAATTTTGTAGGAGCCTGTCACAGTACAAGCTCATTTGTTTGTGAGTTTATACAAGTACTGGCTTGAGCTCAGCTGAAGGCAAAGTATCTTGAGGGGATCCCAGATCTCCATCAACCACTGAGGGACTTGGGGAGGGCCTTTCACTCCTGGACTTGAGAGTTCTGATCCCTAAGGTTGCAAAATTGTGGTTAATTCCAGTTAAAAAATGATATGGTCCTGACTCTCTCCCAATATAACAGTTAGTTACATGAAGTCCAATGATAATGTAACTAAACCTTTGAGGCCAGCAGTGGTACCGGAGGAGCTCTACAATGCTGGTAGTATCTGTCTAGGATGGTGTGGCAATTTCCTTGAAAAGGAGTTACTTCTCTATCATTTAAATTATGTTTTCTTCAAGGAAATGTGGGTCTATGTGAACTGCATTTGAAGAAATGTCTGCCTAGGGGAGAGAGCTCTGTACAACATAGCAATTTATATTTTTCTTTGATGACTAATTCTAAAAATAAAGTCCCCAAATTATTTATTATAAATACAGTGGTATCTATTATTTATTATAGAGTGGGATGAAATTAGAACATGGAAAATGTTTAATAATCAATAAAATGCCTTAAGAAAACCTTTTCCTTAGAGATAGCAAGACCACAATAATATTTAATTTATATATTTAAAATATGACTTGCTACTTCTTATGACAAAAAAAAATTTTTTTTTGCAAGGAAAAATAATTTAAATAAGTTTCTTCACTGGAAAGTTGATGGTTCCCTTATCAGCTGTTCTGACATGGCTTGGGAATAAAATGGTTTTAACTGGCTAAAACTTTATTACATTTAAGAATGATATTAAAGGGAAATAAGGGAATGTTCTAATCAAGAAACAACTATAGAGGACCCAGGTACATGAACAACAGGGTGGGAATTGACTGTGGGAGCAGGGAGGTGGGCAGGGCAGGGGAGAACAATGGGGGGGAAATTGGGACAACTGTAATTCAACAACAATAAAATAAAATAAATGAGAAAAAAGAATGACATTAGAGAATAGAACTTAAATGTTATTACAAACAAGAGAGAGATAAATATGTGAGGCAATGATATGTCAATAAATGGAGGAAAGTCTTTTACAATGTGTGTGTGTATATATATATATATATATATATATATATATATATATACCAAATCAACTATAATATATACTTTAAAGAGTTTACAACTTTAAATTTATCAATAAATCATATAACATTTTAAATTATACATATATATGTATGTACCCAGTTTGCTATATATATATATATATATATATATATATATATATATCCCAACATTTTAACAGTAGGAAATGAGATTTGCATAAGGACTTTTGATTTTTATTTTAAACATTTGCTTTAAAGTGAGCAAATAATATTCAAATAAAAAGAATTTTAAAAAGGCATTTAATTTATATGTCTCATACTTCAGAATGAAAGCTTACATGACCTCATTATTGGCTGATGAAAATACTTAGAATATTAACACAGGCAATAAAGGTTTTATATTTTAATCAGATTTTCCTACTATTATTGGCATAAATGGTTCTAAAGGTAATGGAACATTTTACGTTATCTTTGAAAAACTGTTTTATTATAATTTCCAGAACATATTAAATCAAGCTGGTGACTTCAAGTTTGAACTAAAATATTGAATGAAGCCTGGCTATAAGATCCCACATTTGCCAAATTCATAGGTTTTTAATCTACTATGAATTCTCTGAGATTAAACAAATTCATTATATCCATAAAGTCTCTATTTGGGATGAATTCTCTGATATTTAATAAGGGATATACCAGATGTAAAAAATCCTTCCACATTAATTTATATTCATGAGGTTTATCTCCAGTATGAGTCCTGTGATGTCTAGCAAGGTGTGTAGTTTGACTGAAGGCTTCTCCACATCCATTGCATTTATAGGTTTTTCCCTCTAGCATGACAGCTTAGGTGAAGGTGAGGGACGAGCTCAATTTGAAAGGTTCCCTGAAGGTAATGGCTATATTAAAAAAAATTATATATTTCACTTAAGCATTTTTAAGTATTTATTACATTCTCTTTAGATTAACAGTAATAAAAATGTTGGCTTTAGAATGGTAAACAACACTCAGCTTTCTTACCAATAAGACAGAAATATGACCTACACTGGAGAATGTTTAGAGAAAATAATGTATTGCCTGGGACATTATACTCTCAGTCAATGTTAGTTTCCTTTTCTCCCCCTCTGGTAAATGTAGTGCTATTTTTTAAATATTAAAAGCGAAAGTATAAAATAAGATGAATTTCTAAATTATAATAAGTATATATTTTTCATACTGGAATAAACAGAGAAACAATCCTGGGCAAAGTTGCAGTACAGTACGTAAAGTGTTTTTGCTTAAATATCTTTAAGTAAGGGGATGCCTAGCTGAAAGATTACATTTTATCTATCTGTGGGTATTTTGTATTGAGAATTTGGCCAGTCTATTCGGGACCCTAAATTTATATGAATGTGTTATCTGCATGGCCAAGTGTGTTTTGCACTAATAAAAATAAACAAGCCTATTTAAAAAAAGACCCATTTAATACAATGTTAATTTAGATTGGCAATCTACTTTCAATTCACTTTCCGTGAATTATAAGCTTAAATAAAATCCCTCTTTAGCTTTATAAGTATTTTGTAAAAAGCATTCTAATCAGGAGTAACATGATTCTTCTGGAATGAATAGAGCATATAATTTATAGAAAATAATAAGATGCTCAAATTGTTCTAAACAGTTCTAAATTTAAACCCTATTTTAATAAAATAATCAACTTACATTGAAAAGACTATATTGGAGACTTTGTTTATATGCAGTTTTAATTTGCAGTGGTTATATGTAAGATTCTTTGGCATGATAATTTCTCTAGAACAAGGAATACAATGTAAAATTATGGTATTTGACTTTATATCACTTTTTCCTTAATTTTATTATACTAGATAGCATTAAATTTTAAGAAAGACATTTTGAATCAGTTACAGGTGTGTCCCACTTTGCAAGCAAAGTCCTTCAACATATAACTAATACTTGAATTTTGGTCTTTTTATTAAATCATCTATCAGACACTAAGTTATGGCTGACCTGAGAAACCCATTGTCTGTGCTAGAATTTTTTTCCATAATTTTAGATGAGTTGCTTTTAAGTACATTTCTTAAAAGAGCTCTTACAGAGAAAATTTATGAAGCCGTTATCTTAATAGGGTGTGGATGATAGTAGAATAGGACTATAGGACTGGAAGTTGGAGGAAATTGGAAATAAGTTAGCAGTTCAGAGGTTCCTCTCTCTGACCATTTGGAAAGAGTCAATAAGGCCAAAAATGAGAAAAGAAAGTTGGTTCTATCCTAGGATAAATCTTGTTTTCCCTGTGGCATCTTTTCTGTATTGGTGGTGTGTTAAAATTCTGGGTGTTCTTTTATATATGCGAAGTATTTGCCACTACTAGCTTTTTATTTTTACTTTTTTAATTAGGGAAGGACTTCATAGAAGTGATGGCTATGGCCTGAGAATGGATACCTGCATAAGTCATTCTAAAAAGTACGGTTGGAAATATTTTTGAAATTTATTTTATTATTATTTTTTAATAGTCACCCATGGATGTTTAAAAAAATTGATTTGGAGAAGGAAAGGAACATATATGTAAGAAAGAAACATCACATCCATTGGTTGCTTCCTACATACACCCCGACTGGAGATCAAATCCGAAACCTAGATATGTGTCCTGACTGGGAATTGAACCCACAACTTTTCGGTGTATGGGATAAGGCTCTTATCAAAAGATACACCGAACCTGGGCTTTTTGAAATATAAAGAAAGAAATTCTGTTTGTTTGTTTTTTATTATGGTAATGGTATTCTCATTATTAAAATATTGGGAAATATAGAAGAAAAACCACCCATAATCACACTACTCTAGGGACAAGAACAATTAATATTTTAGTATATTTACTTCTAATATTTTTATATGTATATTTTCAGATAGTTGTGATAATATTGTATAAATGTTTTTGTATACTGCCCCTTTTTCACTTATTTTTTAAAAGATTTTATTTATTATTTTTAGAGAGAGGGGAAGGGAGAGAGGCAAGAGAGGGAGAGAAACTTCAATGTATGGTTGTCTTTCACCTGCCTTCAGCTATGGACCTGGCTGGGGACCTGGCTTGCAACCTGGTTTTATGCCCTGACTGGGAATTGAACTAGTGACTTTTGGGTTCACAGGCTGGTGCCTATCCACTGAGCCACCAGCCAGGGCCACTTAACTTAATAATACACTCATTTTTCCAGATTATTGTTAATGCCTTATAAGCAAGCCATATAATATTTTATTATGTACACAACAAGCTATAGTTAGTCATTATTCTATTGTTGAATTTCTAAATGCAGTAATAGATAATTTTATTATTTAGCCTACTTTGTGGGTCCAAGGAATAAAATTTTCAGTTTCCTAATGGTCCTGGATATGTTCTAGAGTATAGATCACCCTAAGCTATGCTTCCTTAGGTGTCAAAGTTCTGCTCATACATAAACTCCTAGATATTCAGGATTGTTTTGTGGCCAGTGTTGATCAGGTGAACTAGCAAGGAAAGAATATGGAAAACAAAGACATGTTGAAGAAGGGGGCATTGGACATTTTGGTGCCAGCAACCTACTCTGATGCATCCTCTCTTCCTTGACTTTAGTTAAGTAGGTCTTCTCAGACAGGAAGCCAGCTTCTGTATTTTGGATGCTCATACAGACAGCTGGTTTGTAGAGCGAATGAGGGCCATTAACCAATTCAAGAATGACTGTGCCAAGGGCAAACATGTGTTAAATGTGCTGCAAATTACAGAAAGGTTCTAGAATTCATACAAAGGGGTTCTAGAACAATTTCAGCACCTAACTAATCACATATAGCTTTTTAAAGATTTATAAAATTTGTTTTTTGAAGATAAAGATAATTTGCTTACATGGAAAGCAATGTTAAAGAGGGGTTCCAAGATGGCAGAGTAGGTGGAAGTTTTCCCTTTCTTTACTATTACAATGCACTTTCTGCTGTTATTATTCTTTGCTTCCTTGTGGTTGATATTGCTCTGGTGGTTAGGGTAGGTTGTTTATTTTGGTGTTGTTTTGCTTTTTTCTGCCATCTCCTATACAGTAGTATACAACATATGGTGGGGGTTGAGCCTCTTAGCCAGCCAGATCAAGGGGGTGTCCCACCAATGAGTGAACCAATAAACATAAGGAGAAAAATACAATAGGAGAGTCCACATTAACCACACAAAAAACATTCCTAGAGCATCCTGATCAGAAGATCAAGGAGTTTTTTCCACTGGGTCCTACAAACAAGGATTCCTAACAAATAAGGACATTCCATAAGACTGAGAGGCAAAGCAAATCAATATAATACATAGAGACAAACACTATGAGACAACTGAAATGGGGAGACAAAGAAACAATCCACTTCTCTGAGGAGAACATACAAATAGCACCCATAGCCATAGGAAAAAATGTTCAACATCACTAGCCATTAGTGATGCAAATTAAAACCACATGAGATATCACCGCACACTGGTCAGAGTGACTACCATTAATAAATCAGCAAACAAGTGCCGGTGAGGATGTGGAGAAAAAGGGAACCCTAGTGCACTGTTTGTGGGAATGCAGATTGGTGCAGCCACTATGGGAAACAGCATGAAATTTCCTAAAAAAAAATTAAAAATGGAACTGCTTTATGACCCAACAATTTGTTTTCTGGGAACAAATCAGAAGAAAACAAAAAGACTAATTTGAAAAGAAATATGCACCCTATATTTTCCAGAATTACTAGTAAATACCCAAGATATGGAAGTAACTTAGATAACCATCAGTAGATGAATGAATACAGAAGTGGGACATATATACAATGGAATGTTATTCAACATTAAAACAAAATAAAAATTTTCATTTTGACAACATGGATGGACCTGGAGGTTATTGTGCTAAATAAAATAATTCAGAGAAATACAAATGCCATATGATATCATTGATATGTGTAATTTAAAAATCAAAATAAATAAGCAAAGGAAAACAGATACAGACCTATAGATATAGAGAACTGATGGCTGACAAAGGGGAGGGAGTGGAAGTGGAAGAAGGGAATAACAATTAAAAGAAAGAGGCCTTGGGGAAAGAAATAGATGGACACCAGCAGTTGGAAGGTAGCTGGAGCACACTGGAATCATAAAAAACACCACTTTTATCCCCTTTAATGCTCAAGCTTGAATTTTATTTAATCTGATTGGAATATCTGATTTGAATATGCCTCTTTGCTTCCTCTGTTGCATTTGCTTGATATATTAGTTTCTCTTCTTTGACTTTCAACTTCTCGTGTTATTTCAGTTTGGGTCTTTTATAAGTAGAGAATGTATAGCTGATTAAAAAAAACTTACTGTGAGAATCTCATTTAATAAATGAATACAACTTACTCAAATTTATTGTTACTGATATGTCTAGGTTGATTCCTGCCAAATTGTTTTCTATTTCCTATTCACTCTGTTATTTATTCACTTTGTTTCCCTTTCCTGAACTTAGCTGGACTAAGTCCTCCTTGCTTTGTGCCAACCCAATGCTTTTGAAGCTCTGTAACCTGTGTTAGCTTATCTGATTTTTTCAACACACATATTTATATTTATAGTTTTTAATTAACATTAAGAATTAACCAAGATGTCTATCCTCACTACAAGCAAGTTAAGAACTTTGGCAGTATTTCATTTCCTTATTCTCCTCTCTTTTGTCAACCTCTCTTTGTACCTCTCTGCTGGGTTTAATTCTAAATTTTTATTAAAAATTTTCACTAACAATGAGGTGAAAGGATTAGCCACAAAATACATATCCATAACACACAGACGCAGACAGCAGTGCACAGCCTAAGTGAGCGGGTTACCGGCTGGGTGGAGGTACGCCAAGGGGGAAGCTGAGGGCCAAGGAAAGGCTTTGCTTTGGGCAATGGGAACACGACCCAGGCTGCAGATGATGTTTCGATGAGTTGTACACCTAAACCTGTATGGTTTTGTGAACCCAGGTCACCCAATAAATTCAATTAAAAAACAAAAACAGACCAAAATCCCACAAATGCTTTAGACTGAAGCACAAACTTGCTCTTCGTGCTTTCTGGGCTCTCCCATCCTCCTCTTGGGTTTATTTCCAGGCATACATACATCTGTCAATTCTTTCAGAAGGTAAACTTTGTGAACCCTGTGTCTCTGAGAAGGCTTTCATTTTCTCTGTGACAGAACGGTATTTCTCTGGAGAAAAATTTTATGTTCCAAGTAATTTCCTCTCAGAAATTAAAATAAATGTTTCATTTAAAAAAAACAAAAACAAACAAACAAACAAACAAACAAACAAAAACAATGTATGCTTAGTGCTACCAAGGAAAGTACAATGAATCTCAACTAGAAGCTTTTAGGATTTTCTCTGATAATTTCACCCAGATGCTCCAGGACTGGGAATTTTCCCACTCATTTGCTAAATGCTTTGATTCAGAGATCTTTTCTTTCTTTTTCTTTAATAAACTTCAGAAGCTTTACTTCAATAATAAATATTATTTGAATATTTCATTCAATATATTCCCTCTGACCTTTCCTTCTAGATGTCCTATTATTTCTAATGGTAGAAGTCCTAATATTTTACTGCTTAACCCAACCCCTCCCCCATCATTTACATCTTCTTTTCTTATACCCAATGATCCTAGTTTTGGAACTTTTTCAAGACTTAAATATCCAACGTATTAATTTGTTCTTCATTTATGCCTATATTGACATTCAGTGGGACAGAATTCTTCATTTGCTTTAACAAGCATAAATTTTCATTTCTCATATAGTTTTATTTCCTTACAAAATCTATTTTAATTTCACAAATGCAGTATGCTCTCTTATTCCTTTGAGGATATTAATTGCACTCCTCATAAAATCTCCATTTTGTTTAGTCTGTTACTTCCATTTTCTCAGTGTTTAGATCTTTAGTTGGATGCTTTTTATGGAGTCAATTTTACTCAGATTTGATGATTTGAGACCATTTGCTTAAATCTGTTTCTACTATTCTCCCCTAGTCTGGGTGCATAACTGTCCCCCAATGGGGGAGTCACATGTGCCCTTGGCTGTGGAACACCATGGTTTCCAGTCACCTGGCATTGCCCTGCTTCTCCATTCCAAGCATCCGAATTCACTGCTTGTTACTGGGGGTAGACCTCTGCTGGGAAGCGGGTTTAGGGAGGGCCCATCTGCTTGGCAGGTCCTACAGCTGCGCCTCAGAGCCCCATCCTGGTCTGTGTCCAGCATCAATGCCTTGGGGCAGCACTGGGACACCTTTCATAGCGTCTCAGTCAACATGTGTTTTGGGCTATAGTTTCCTCCTTCCAGCAAATCCCTGCCACTTCTCTCTTTCATTTTTGGGTACTCCTTCTTAATTCCTGATCCAATGAGGTCACACTTTCTTGTTTTATAGAGTTATTATAAATTCACTTCATCATTTTCTGTAACTTCCAAGGATTTGGGGGTGGGGAAGATTGGAACACGCTGTCTTGATTCAAGTAATCTAATATCCATTGCACTTGTGGTGTTACTCTTTAACATGAATACTCCGGTGACAGCAATAAAAAAAAATAAAGAGGTACTTTGAAAAGGTATCTGAATAGTAAAAATATATAATATTGGCATTTGGATGGAACAATTGTATAAAAATTCCATATTATAGCAATGCATTTTTCTATAAAGCCACCTCCCACCTAAAGACAGTCTCAGCTAGGTGAGATAATGGTAGTTGTTAATGAAATGATGTGTTTGTAATGTTAAGCCAAAATTCAAAAAGAGTCACATAAATTAGCAGTGTATCTATTAAAGTTTCTCTGTTGCCAGAGTAACAGATGTGTCTTCTTTAGGAAAAAGAAAAAAAGATGTTAAAATCCCACTTTAAAAGGCTAAGCCTACCAACATTCACTTTGGGACAATGTTGTGATATGAAGGGCAAGATACCCTGATTCAATGGTAGGAAAGCAGGGATATTTAAAAAAGACGGTTCCAAAAAATGTCATCATGACTTAGTGGCTGTCTTTTCTTTCTCGCTATTCAAATGAATTGTTTTGAAAATATTATTAGAGAGGATGGCATATTCTATTTTTTCTCTCATATTTCTTATTGGAGGAAAATATAATTAAATTATTTTTTAAGATCTGACCTCAAAGCTACAGAATTCAATCAATTCAATTGGTTACTCTTGAATATCATCTGTTTTCTCTTTTAGCAGGTGAGCCTATGAATGATAAATTATCAGTGTGGGTGGTGATGGTTGAGAAGAATGAGAAAAATGTTCTGTAAACCTGGCTGAGAAAACAAACACATCAAGAATTTCACTATCAGATTCTTAATCTGTTTTTCTTTGTCAGCTTTTGCCCCAGGTAAAAATGCTTCACATTAATTTGATTTTGTGACAGGGTTTTTTTTTTCCTTCTGAAGCTGTGATCAAAAATTATCATACAGCATTCTTTCCTGGACCAATAAAGCAGCATTTGGGGCTGGGTGGGTGAGGGAAGGGGACACACACACACACACACACACACACACACACACACACACACATCACTATAGACTAACCCCTGCTTCCTTCCCTTCACTATTGGTTCCCTGAGGATTTTTTCTTTATTTCACTTAGTATAGCCTTCATTTCTTCCCTATGCATTTGCTGTTCAACGAGCATCCTTATCACCAGTGTTTTGAACTCTGCGTCTGATAGGTTGGCTATCTCCTTTTCACTTAGTTCTTTTTCTGGAGTTTTGATCTGTTCTTTGATTTGGGCCATGATTCTTTGTCTCCTTAGTTTGGCAGGCTCCCTGTGTTTGCTTCTGTGTATTAGGCAGAGCTGCTGCACCTACGATGTTATAAGGGGTGCAGCCTTAGGTAATGTCAGTGTGGGATGTCCCATTTAACCACTTTGTGGCATTGTATGTGGGAACAATGCAGTGTCCTTGGCACTCGCCCCCTTTCCTGTCACCTCACCCACTTGCTATATGCATCTAGAGCCCCTCTAACTGTTGCCCTGGTGGTGTTCCCCAGCGTGGGTGGATTTGCATACATTCTAGGGCTACAAAGGCCTCTAAACAAACTCTCCTGACAGACAGGCAGTTTCTTCTGCCACCCCAACTCCCACTGGTTTTCATAGCCAGAAGCTTTGAAGCTATTTTGCCAGCCCTGGTACCCTGGGCTGTGCAGTCTGGCCTGGGGCTGTGATCACTCCCTAGGTGTCCCTCTGGCTTTTATCCACCACATGTGAATGTGGGGCTGCCCTTTCTGCTGGCTACAGCCACTGCCTTGTCACCACCACCTCGCCACCTCCACACTGCATCCTCTCCACCCAGGTTCCCTGGCTCCACCCCTCCTGCCTCTCTGGATAAATATTTCTTCTTGAAATCCTTGGTTGTTGGACTTCCATACAGTTTAATGTCCCGGCAGTTCTGGTTGTGTTTTGTTTTGAGGTTAGTTGTAATCCTTCTTAGGGTTGTTCGAGGAGATGAGGAGATGAAGTGTCCCTACCTATGTCTTCACCTTGGCAAAAGGTTGAGCTCCTTTTTTAAGGCACAAATACTTTCAACTATTTTTGTTCATTTGTTTTGATTTGGAAGATGAATGATTGGGTTTAGCCACAAGTCCTCTTGTGTCATTAGTATTCTGCGAATGTCTACTCTATTAATTTAAATATATGCACGTATATTGTTAGCTCTTTCTGGACCAGTACATTAATTTTCTAAAACATGTTTAATTTCTTCTAATATCAATTGCTTTCTAAGCTTAACCAATGAATGGGTTTTCTGTGTGTTGGTCTCCACTGTTCCTGGCAGAGAGGATTTCTTCAGTTCTTGTGTTTTTTTCAAAAGGAAGAGGGCATTCTGGGAGAGGAAATTGATGAAAATAAATTTTCTTTTTCCTCAAAAGAATAAGAGTAAGGGGCACTGAAGACTAAGTTTTACTAGAGGGAGAGAAGGAATGAAGGAGGGGGGAAAGGAGAAAGGGAAAGAGAGAGTAGGGGGTTGGTGTGAAATGATACTACTGGAAGATAAAATTTGTGTTTTTCTTTTGGCTTCAGGGGGATGAGGACTGAGTGGCTGAGTATCCCTGGGAATCATCTGGGTCCCCAGAAGATGTGGGTCTCACTGAAGAGGATGACTCTTCACTGCTGCGTGGATGGTCTGAGCTTGGAGAAATAAAGGAGTGGTGGTGGAGGGGGTCAACAAATCTCTTCTTTTTCAAAATTTGGGACCCCCTCATAGGCAGTCAATCTACATAATCAGGAAGGGTATTTGAATTTGTCTTTGTATTAGGGTCATAAAGAAAGAACTGATTTGTTGGTGATGGACCCTTTTTCTCCAGAAGAAAGGCGAAGAAGCCTTGCGTGTGTTGTCCACGTTCTGGACCCCATCAAAGCCCTTTTGTCTGTGAGGGGGGTGGAATAGGCCTTATGTAGTGTAAGGGTTACCAAAAAAGCAGCCTCATGCCTGTGTCAATGCTGGAGATGGAAAAGAAAAGTAGTGGTTGCTGGTCCCTTGGGGAGACATGGAGAGACTGGGCACTTTAAGGGTGATGGGAGCTTAGGAGAAGGACTGTGAACTGAAGGGACTGAGCATAGGCGTGGAGAGGGCGATGTTTGGCCCCAAGGGCGTGGGGCTCCTCAAAGTGTCATTTGCCTTCAGAGGTACCCTGGCCTGTGCCATGGTCTGGACTGAGAGACATCCCTGTGGCAAGGAGGAGCAGAGCTGTCAGCCACAGTGGAAATCCAGCTTTTGGCAGTGAAAGACCCTGACGTGGCTGCAGGGGTTGACAGCAGCAGCAGCAGAGGCTCAGGCTGCAGGTCAGATGTCCCCTTACTGAGTCAATGCGCTTCCTGGGCAACGCAGAGGAAGTGGGGAGCCCGACGGAGCAAAACTGGCCTTCCTGCCACTCAGGCACCTAGAAGTTCCATCCATTTTGGATTTAATTTGTTGTGATCAGAGAGACATGACTGTATCTCAAATGTATTTTGGAAAAGTTTCCTCACAGCTAGTAGTTAAATTACCACTATTTCATATTCATTATGGAATCATAGTTAATGTTATTTCATTACTGTAGTATTAGAAAACATATACTAAACAACAGGATCTGATTGCATATGTTTATTGCAAAAAAGAATACCAGGTAAGAACCAGGACATTTCTAGAACTTCTTCCCTACTTATACTAACTACCTTATGAATTTTGATTTTCTGAACCAGTTAATGTTTTAAATTTGAACTTATAAAAGTGTTGCTTGATTAATAGGACATATCTTAGGGACACAGAATGCAGAAGAAAGCACACAGCTCAGGATGGCCAGAAAATACTACCACCAAACCATTCTCATTGCTTCAGGTCTCTTCTACTGTAAGCTCAGCCCCATATTTCGACTTAAAAAATATCTCAAAGATAAATTTTATCCCCTAAACAACTTTTAAGGTCAGAACCACATTACACTGAAAATCAGATAATTGCATACAAAAGTCTCAGATTTCAGTGAGAGAACTGAAAGTCTCAATGTAATAGTAGTGAAGCATTTCACATTCTATACAGTTTGAAGGAATATTTTCTTCCAGTAAAAGCCAAATAAACAAAGATAAGATATAAGTAATTCAACTGAAGATAAAAGGTATCTACAATCACAATTTTTAATATGCATAAATAGTTGATTACTAATAAAGAATGTCTAGGTTAACTGTAACCCTTTTGGCTTAACTATTCTAAGAATCATCAATATTGATTTAACTGTACTTTGCTATTTAACAATGTGCACTTAAAATATGTCTAGTGGAATAAATGTAAGTGCTATGTGCAGCATGAGGGAGAACAATTACTTACCCTGTAGGTTGGCTCTCAAATTCTTCTGACCATTGCTCTTGAATGTCCTCTGTAGAAAGATCTACATCCCGGGTGGTGGCAAAATTAAACTCACTGCCTTCATTTCCATGGAAATAAATGGAGTTTCCATCTGACTGACAGCTATGCTGTAGATAAAAAGAGAGCATGGGGTGGCGTTGAATTGGTTCTGTAGCTGTATCTGTCTTACTCATGTATAATTAGAAGTTTTAGAAAAGTTATATTATTCCTTCTAAGATGGAGTCTCAAGTCAAATGAGCTTGTTACCTCTTTTTTGTCTTGTTTGAATCAATTACAGTTTCTTTCTAACTTTTATTATAAAAAAAGAGGCCAAGAAGCAGTTGGAGCTTTGCCACCTCAGCCTTCAAGTATGAAACAAGAATATTTTAATTGGAGTAATTTCCCATCTTCAGCATAGCTCTTGTTGTGAGAATTAGTGTGATAATGACTTGTCATATATTTTCAATACTGTAGTTATAGGCTAAATTGCACTGACCTTTTCAGTATTCCATATATTTCTAGCTTGTCATTCAAGCCTTACAATGTGTCTATAAATGGGATATGAGTAGAATAGCCAGCTAATCAAAACATGGAATACAGAAAAGGTCAAAGTAATCCCTGATATGATCATATATTCTCAGCTATCTTTTAGTAAAAGTTTCTGACCAGACCTAAGAAGTGCATGATATTCCCAATTAGAAGCAGAGAAATCACAAGTTCTGTCATTTTCCAAGAGGGAACTATGTTTATAAAATATTTTTGTAAATTCTTGTAATATTTTTTAACCTATTTTGTTTCAGAAAGTAAACAGTCAAACGCAAGAGCAAACTCTGGAACTGAGTAAGCTGAGTCTTTACTTTTAAAAAATACAAATTTTCATTAATCATTCTTGGTAATAAGTCATATATAAAGAAATGCTAATAAATGAAACACACTTTTAAGTCTTATATACTCTTGAAATAGATATGAAGAGAAATAGTTGGGCAGAAAATATCAGTTGAACCCAGTGACTAAAAGTTTTGTAGGGCAGGGATCATATCCATTTTATTTTGTCTTATAGTCCAGGTCCTGGCAGAGTGCTTGGCATACAGTGGGAATTCAGATATATTCTTTGAATAATTCAATAAATTAATGAATGAATGATATAGTTATGCCTTTTTAGGTAGTTAATCGTCTATGGAGAACTTGTTATGTAGAAAGTATTAAGGAAGGTACTGGGAGGAAGGGATTTAAAATGAACAGAAACCCCTGCCCAGGGCTGGTCTAAGTGAGCAGGTTTCATAAGTATGCAAGACTTCAACAGGTGTTAAACTAAATAAAATGAGGCCCCTGGCTGGTGGCACAGTGGATAAGGCACTGGCCTAAGAACCCAAAGGTTGCTGGTTCAATTCCCAGCCAGGGCAACATAACCAGGTTGCAAGCCAGGTCTCCAGCCAGGTCCTAGCTAGAGGCAGGTGAAAGGCAACCATACATTGAAGTCTGTCCCTCTCTGCCTCTCTCTCTTAAATAAATCTTTAAAAACAAATAAATGGATAAATAAAATAAAAATCCAAGTTAGATGCCAAATGAATGAATGACAAAGATGATAAGTAGGCATGACTTTCAGAATTAGACTGTAGCCTGACGGTAAAGGATCTTAAATGGTACTCAAGGAAATCTCTACAATGTTCTGTTGGCATTGGTATTCTAGAATAGAGTAATGATGTATGCAAATAAATGCTTTAAGACAATTAAGCTGGCAAAATCAATTGGGAGGAATCAGACTGCTACAGTGAAAGAGTAAATAAAGCTTTCAGAAGTTCCTGTATGTTCAAGTCAAAGCATATGATCTTCGGGGAGTCATGTTACAGCACTAAGGTGTTAAGGCATACCTGTGGGCTTGTATCATAGATATATGTAGTGTGGCATGCATGTATTTCCTGCCTGAGAATCTTCTTCACACTGCAACGAATACAGGTTATTCATGGATGCTAAACTGAGTTCGTTATATGCACTCGTTAACACACACACATTGATCAAAACTAGGATTCAGTTTTATTTAATAGTAAATAGAAACTGTCAAGCTATGGAAACATAAGTATCCTCTACTATTGTGCATTCTGTAAAGATAGATGTTAAATAGAATAACACAGGTTACTTTTTAAATAATAAGTACACTGAACTGTAAATTTCACAATTATCTTCATATTCTGGAATCCTGAATAACTGTGGCCTATGTTTGTCTGGAAGTAACATAAGGACTCAAATATTAGTGTAAATAATACATTTCATTATCTAAGGAAGTGGCATACATGAAATACTTACACATGTGAAAATAGAATAACTTAATTATAATTTAAAAGGATATATTTGCATAATAAAAATAATGATTAACAACATGAAACCTTGGTCATTTCTGGCTAAACATCAATTTAATTATTTCAATCTGGGTTCTGTTTACTTCAGAATTGTATAATATATTATAATTGTGTTATACAAAGTTATGTTTCACTATGCCTCCAAAATTTATATTAACATGTCTGATTTAGTTGAGGTTGAAATTTTATCTAGAAGATCAAATCATTATAACACTGAATAGCATATTGTTAAACTTGTTCACAAAATTAAACTGTCTTGATATTTCAGAAAATTAAAACTGTTTTAAATTATAGTTATATTAGTTATTTTGCTGTTACAAAACAGTTAGTAGTTGAGTAAAAACACTTATTGTACTATTGAAGATTCTCTATTAAATATACTTTTTTGTCACTATAACCTCAATAGTGCCAGCAAAGGAAACACGTAATATTTACCATACGAAGTATGAAGAAAGCAACCAGAAAAAAGTCAACACTCACTTTGGGTATTAATTAATTTTTAAACCAGTAGGTCTAAGAATTGGTTGGATCTGTGTTTGGCAAGTTTCCACAAAGGGTAAAATACTTTAATATTTACAGTTTTATTATTTCCATAGGGAAGAAACTGTTCTTTACCGATCTGTAGTAAAAGAACAATAATTGATGCCAAATCTAAATACAAATGAACAGCAGTGGTTTATACCAGTGAGTGTTCATTTTGCACTGAAAACACCTTAATCCTGTCAAGTTGAAGGAAAGGCTCACAGTTAGCTTTATTTTCCCTCCCCAAAGAGACCCAATGTCCTTTGGGTGTCAAGGGAGAGAAGTATTGCTCTCTGAATATTTTCTTCTTCATAGTCTTAGTGCAATGCCACACTATCAAAGGCAGGTTGTGATGCACCCAAAGGAAACAGCTGCAGTTGAGGAGGAGGGAGCTCAACCATCCCTCTCTACCTCTCAGCAAGATGGGGTTCCACTGTCTGGGTGGCAGGGCCTAGCGATGAACAGAAGCTACACCCAGACAGCTTGGGCTGCTCAGCCATTCTGAGCAGAAGCCGGTGTTGTCTACGTTTGAAATAAGGGTGATATGAGGCAGCAAGGTAATAGGACTACAAAGTAGGGGACAGTCTGCGAAACTGGTGAATTCCTAAGACATGTGAGCAGGAATGGGCCAAACAAGAAGCTGATTATATAGTCTAGCACTTATATTTAAGAATTTTGTGAAGGGTAGGGGCCTGTTCAGGGTTCTTATTCTAAGGATTCCTAAGATAATTACAAGGCAAGTTGGAGTTTTATGTTAATTCTATTTTAAAATTGGTCACAGGGAGCTCAATGTGTTATGCTCCCCAAACTAAGAATTTCCACTTGAATGCTTCTGGATTGAGATGGAGTCCCTGGGTGTCTCAGCTTGTTTGATATGGCATCTCTGCATCTGCCTGGGCAGCATGGACTGCCTGATAAGGGAGGGTTGTTTGAACCTTCTCCTACATCTACCTCAATTAATTCAGTACTTACAAGAATCAAGGAGATAAAGACTGGAAACCAAAAACAATCAAGATAAAGAATGAAAACTCAGTTACTACTCACAAGGAGTTTGGGGATTGGAATCAGAAGGCAGGTTCTAGTACTTTTCTCTGCTTAACAGCTACATGATTTTGTACAAGCCATTTAACCCCTCTAGGTCTGTTTCCCAGCTGTTGAAAAGGGACCAGTAATATCTATTCCATAGAGATGGTGTTAGAAGCACAAATAATATTATGCGCGGAGCTGTTTTGTGAAACTTCTAAGTGTTATAATTGTTATTTTATTTCTGAATATGTGCATCTTTCCAAAAATAAGCTATTATATTCCAAACTTAGCTATAGGTAATAAATTGAAGGCTATTTAAATCTGTTTTTAATTGTGCTTCCACTTAGAATAGTCATTAAAGTTCTTCAGATCAACTTAAAATCTTTAGTAAAATGTAAGAGAATATTTCCCACAATACAAATGGTAAAGATACTGCATATACTCATTCATTTCCTGTGCAGACAGACCATCAATTAGAAATGTAAAAAGCACTCCTAATTTTGCCAGATTACCAAACATTCTCCTAAAATAGGAAAACCTAATAATGCAAGATGTCTGTTGCCACTTCTCTTACTGATGCATTGTATAACATCAATGTACTATGTTGAAAATCCAAACAAAAAGTTCATTGAAAGTATGAAAAGAATTTCAGAAAATTGCTCTCAGTGATTTTACTATCCAGCTGTTTTTGTTCAGCATGTATGTATACTCCTGTCATTTATATGCAACAATTAAAAGCTAAATAACTTCAAAAGGCAGTTAAATGAGCTCCTGCCATGATAAAAGCAAGAATATTTAGAAATTTAGGACTCTTTTGACTATAGTAAAAAAATACATCAGGTCTCCTTGAGAAAATTATTATAAATAGCATATGCCTTCCTGAGTCACAGATTTTGATTGACTTATGGTGAATATAAAATATGTAACTAGCCTTTATTCTGCGTAAAATGAAAGTATAAATTCTATAGATTGCTCTAAATATTTCTATTTCTAGCCCTTCTAATGTACATTAATTATAATTATTTTTTGTTGCATTATGTTAGTATTGATCGATGACATACACTTTTAAGTACTACAGATGTCCAATTATTAAAACTCCCCTAAATATAGTCCCTATTTGTTTCTATTTGTCAATCAAAAATATTTTCCTACTTTGTTGTTATATGGGTTTCCTTTACTTGAAAAGCAGAACACAGTGCAACTAAGTGACAAGAATTTGCCATTCAGAAAAGCATCAACAGGAAACACCAGTGCAAATTCCTCAATATAACAAGTCCTTGGCTACAATTCAGGATAGCATTTTTCTAAGGTTGTTCCCTCTACTCTGCTGAAAATGTTAATGACTTCACCTCTGTACTTGTAAAAGTACTTGCAATCACCTCCACCATAGCTTAATTAGGTTTTCATCAAAGATGAACACTAAGGCACCTCTTAATATTATCTCCCTGGGGTCTAATGGCCCTGATGATTCTTTTAAGCATCTGTAGCCTTGCAATTTGTTTTTTTACAATATCCTTTTTTGTTGAAGTGAGTATATTGGGCATTTGGGCAATGCCAGCTTGCAGAGAGCTGGTGGCAGATGGAATGAAATCTGCCTGGTATGCTTTCCCCTCCACATGAGCAGAGCGCCATCCATTTCCTCCATTAAGGAGTTGTCACTCAGCCCACCCAGCTGGAAGACCGTTTCTGATAGCCAGGCTGGCTGGTGGCAGACAATTCAGATACAAAGTGCACTTTAAAAGGAAGCTAAAACATCATTTGTAGGAAAATTGAAAATGCATGGCTTCCACCACAGCCAATTTTTTAATGACTGTAATATTTTAAGTGATTACTTTTGCCACTTAAGATCGCTCCTTAGAGAGGAGAGTGAGGTTTTTTGTTTGTTTGTTTATTTATTTTTAAAATTGCAATCTAGGCAATGCAAACAGATGAGATATGAGGAGCAGAGAAAAGAGAAATTAGATAAATAAAATTAATTAAAATGGCATTGTTGGCAGAGCCATAAACTAGTCACTCTCTGACTGGAAATAAACTCATATGTTGCTGTATGAGTTTCTGGATTAAAGTGAGATGTGTGATTGAGTGACTGGAAATTTACTGACTTATAGCCTACATATCACTGTGTTTCAATATATGCTGTACAGCTTTACCATATGGAAAGACATAGCTCCTATATCCTGGTTTAATGATTTTTAAAGGTACAGACTTTCATATTATCAAAAAAGTCAAAAATAGGAGGAAAATAATTTCCTTCACAAGGCAAAATGAATTTCTGTCATTTTTCACATTCAATCTCTAGGAAATTTAATGCCAGTTAAAAAGCTGAAAACTTGGCTATGAACACAGCCGAGACGGGAGGACTAAAGTTAAGTTTTCTCCAGTCAACACATTAGGTACAACCATGGTGAGTGAAATTTAGGGAGCTTAAGGAGTATTTTTCCTCATTATTTCTGGATTCATTAAACATTCACATTTGAACCACTTTATACTGAGAGTTATAAAGATTCAATTTATAATATATTTTGTGACAAGTGTATAATTACTTGGCAATAGTAATGACAACTCTAAAATGGCAATAGTGACAGATTTGAATTGGAGTAATGAGAGAAAGAATAACAATGTAAAACTCCATAGGGCAGTTGTTAACCTTGTCGATGGGGATCAACTTGATTTTCACAGTGTCCTAGGTTTTCAGACTTGCCTTCTCAAATTAAGGCCATGCATGCCAGGCACAGCATGGAAGGCTGCAGGACACAGGAGTAAAAGGGCCCGCGTTATAGTAAACATACTAAGCTATGAAAATGAAAGCTGTTTGGTCTTGAGAAAGCTACTTGGCCTCTCTGAGCCTGCTTTTCCATCTGTGAAATGGGGTTGTTATGAGGATTAGATGAGATACTGTAGGTAAAATGGCCACTAAAGATTGGTGAATCTTAGGAAATCGATCAATGTTAATTCCTTCCACTTTTTTGCTGCATGTTCGTTCATTCCTGTAACAAACCTTACTTTAATGAATGTCAATATGCAAGTTATTGTTTTGTGGGCTGTTTAGGTACAAAGCTTGTGGAAAATGTTACTGTGTTCTTGATGTTCATATAGGATAAAATAAATTTCACTTACTGATCACTGTATTAACTTAGTGATTAACTATGTTAACTTCAGATCAAATATAAAAAATGGATGCATTAGGTAGAGAGACTCTCAGGGTTTGTTTGAATAGTCATTTTCAACAGAATTATCAAATTTATTTGTTTCTGGGTTATTGTCACTCTTGTCATGGTGATTTGGCTCAATTCCATGTTTCACTAATGCTATTCCACATTAATTACTGCACAAATAGGCTACATTGGAGGGAACTGTGAAAAGCACACTATTTTCATTTAACCCCTCATTCCCAAAGTACTCTTATTAGCTTAGCAAATTATATTCTGGCTCATTCTACAATATCATGTACCCAGCTTTGGGGGGAAACATGATAGTAACAGTTATGTGATCCAAAGTGAAGAACATCCCAAGCAAAGGGAATTTAGGTAGACAGCATGCAATTAACCAAAATGGAATCTGGCCAGAAAATCATCGTTAACATTCCGATTCTTAATGGAAAAAGACATGGGAACATGGACTAACTACAAGTCTTACTGAGCTCAGGTTTATCCTCATTAGAAAGCCAGGATTCAAATCCCTCAAGTTACAGACCACATAGTTTCCAGCACAATGATTTGCAAAGCACATTTCTGAAAAGCCTATCTGATTTCCTCTGGTTTTTCCTTCTATTCTAAGAACAGAAAATAAGTGAATTGTTGAAACCACTTTCTGGGGTGCTCAATTTCTGAGCATTATAGGAGGCAGGTATTACTCTGCCAAGCAGTTATATTCCAAAATAGCATGCTTAAAAATGAATTATTCTGTGTGGTCATCTCTGTCACTATATATCTTAGTTTTTTTTCTTTTTTCATTAGCCTCAACTTGCATTAAGACTTTAAATTTTCAGACAAGGATGTATTGACCTTTATTCTCCATTAATGATTCAATGGTTTGTGGTAGCAGAAACTCAGAAGGAAATATTCAATTCTTATTGAGGGCTGGAGATCTGCCTAGTGTCCACTGGGACAATGAATTTGGCAAATGCATAATGTATAAGAGCTATAAGAAAATGAATAAACTCTTCTGTTCTGACTTAATGCTTCCCCTTAATGGTTGTTGATTTACCTAATAGCTGTTGTCTTAATTAGGGCCTTCAGTGTTTGTTAAACTAGGAAATTTGTCATTACTGGATATTTATTAACAATAACTGTAGGAAGGAGAAAGCAGTCTGCTTAACTGAAAGTACAGAGAAGGTTAAAATATGACCCTTCTAAATTCTATATGCTTAATTACTACAAATTCTTGGCATAAATTTGCAAATTTCAACACATTAGTTTTTAAGGGAATGTCTTTTAAATATACGTGTATGTGATCAAATCATAGCCTATTATAAAGGAACAACCTTTATAACAATCTGTGGCATTTAGCACTGATTTATGTCTCACCACAAGTTGAAATAAATGTGTAGAATGTATAATCTGGAATTCTTTGCTCATTACACAATGAACTAGGATACTAAATAGAAAAAGATTAGTAGGTGCAGACACAGCAATCAGAGTGGGACGATTTCTTCAAAAAAAAAAAAAAAAATACGAGTAACAGCACCTATCTCAAACTGATCTGCATTTAATCTGTGGGTCAATTCCAGAGTTGACAGAAGTCAGTGATTTATGCCTTCACCAGCTGGAAGTAACCAGGATAGCTGACCAGATATAAACATTTATTAATGGTGAATGAGCAAAGCACTATTTCTTTCCCTTACACATAGACACACACAAACAAATATCAAGAAATCATAGATCATGTTCACAAAATAAAGATTTTGACTACCACTAAAGATGAGAATGAACAAACAAAAAGTGAAGCAGATGCTTGACCAATATTCATCCAGGGGGCACACTGCTGCAGAGGGCACCACTATTGAAGGATGGGGGGAAGACCACCAACTAAAGTCTGCTCACAGGTCTTTCCTAATCACTCGTCCCTGGGTTCTCTTCTGAGTGCTTCTCATATCTCTAAAGCTCTTCTCTTTGATGATGAGTCATGAAAAGTAGGCAGCTGCAGCAGCTTCAGGCTGACCTTTCAAAAACTAACATTTAGTGTTTCCTTGAACTTAAAATTAAAGATTCTCAGATTGCAGGATGTGTCTGGGGAGTTGGAAAAAGGTGACTGATGAACTTGTCCAGATGTTTCAAGAGTGACTAAGGAAAATGAAGCACTAAACATCTAGGGTCTTCACAGATACCCAATGTGCATCTACTATAAATATAAACCTTGTATGTTAGATAGGGTCTTTCTCATAGTGCTGGAATCTACAAAGCATTCATGAAATGACATCATTACTACTATACCCATCATTATTATTTATCACTATGATTATTATTTATTATTACCCAGTATCCATGCTACTATAAGTATCATTCCTAGATAGGAGAATCCTACCCAAGGTGAAACACTGATTCTTGATACCATATGTCTTAAATGGAACGGGTCAAAAAATCAGTTCATTTCTTTTAACTCTGATGGCAAAACTAAGACCACTGTCACTGAGTTGAAGCACCAAAAGTTGCCCTGAGAGTAATCATTTTCCCGCTTGGGCCAGGAAGGTCCTGCCCTGGCTGGTGGCACAGTGGATAAGGTGCCGGCCTATGAACCCAAAGGTTGCTGGTTCGATTCCCAATCAGGGTACACATAATCAGGTTACAAGCTAGGTCTCCAGCCAGCTCTGTAGCTGGAGTCAGGTGAAAGGCAACCATATATTGATGTTTCTCTCTTCCTCCCTCCTTCTCTCCCTTCCCTTCTCTATAAAAATAATAAATAAAATCTTTTTAAAAATGTGCCTCCCATTCTTTTCTCATTTTAAAATTATAGTTGACATACAACATTATAGCAGTTTCAGGTGTATGCCCCAGTGACAAGATTGTTTTGCCCAGAAAAACAATCATTTAGAATCGAAGGACAGGTAAAGAGCTTCCCAGACAAGAAAAAGATGAAGGAGTTCATCCCCACCAAACCAATATTATATGAAACGTTAAAGGTGTTATTTTTTTAAGAAGAAGAAGAATAAAAATATGAACAACAAAATAGCAATAAGTACATATCTATCAATAATTGAATCTAGAAAACAAAATAAACAAACAAGCAGAACTGAAACAGACTGATAGATACAGAGAACATTTTGACAGTTGTCAGATTAGGGGTGGGGTGGGGGCATGAGTGAAAAAGGTGAAGGGATTAAGAAATATAAATGGTAATTACGGAATAATCATGGGGAAGTAAATTATAGCATAGGCAATATAGTTAATAATATTGTGATAACTACTAAGGTGTCATATAGGTATGAGATTTATCAGGATGGTCACTTACTGAGTTATATTGTGCCTCCTATTCCAAAATGTGGCACAAATACCTCCGCCACGTGACAGAGAGAGGAACTGCCAGGGGTGGCAGCCAGCGAGAAAGATTTATTTTTACAACTACAAATGAACTGGCAAACATCATGAAGTTAAACAAGAAGAAATATTCTGTGAAAGGAGGCAACATAATCACAACCAATCATTAAGACAGGTGATTCAACATGGAGAGGGTGTCAGGCTCCAGGATCTGTTTACTCTGGGAGGTTGCTCACGAGGGTGGCGCTCCTCCAGGGAGCTGTGTGACCTGCAGCACTGTATTTACTGGCATTTAGAGCCCCACCTACTTGATCGTGAACAAAAGGCTGCTTAGGGACTTGTGGGAAATAGAAACTCATGAGGGTAATTAGAAGCATGAGAATGTGGTGTGCCCTTTCTTCCATGTAGGCAAGCCAGTTCTGTGCAACAACATTGGAAGATGAGTACTGCAAGGCCACAACGTTGCAAGGAGAACAGAGGAGAAGCACAGATGGCTGTACAGGAAGAACATATTAATTCTGTAACCTCTTACACAGTCCTTCAAAATAAAAAAGCACAACAAATATAAGGCCAGGTTCAGTATTAGAAACTGTTGATATTATACATCTATTTTGTATTAATTACTGAAGAGCCAACAGATGGTAATGGCCTTCTACCAATCCAGGGCAGATTTAAGCTGGTGGCCTATAATTGCAATTCTCCAGATCACAAAAATGCCTTATGGGAATTACTTTATGTATTTGGTCTTATATAATTTGGCCCTACTCAAGAAAAACAAGGAAAGGCTTAGATGAAATGGACTAAAAATTCCAAAGAAAAATTGCAAAGGAAATCTAAAGAAAACAAGGAGAAATATGAACTCCAGATACCAGTGACTCATTTGTATCTTTCATATTTTACCTGACACTCTCAAACATTATTTTCAAATTCATCAGTTGGATAGTTTACATACTCACTACTCTATTCTCTTGTTTTATTAATAGTAGAGCTTAAAAATAATTTGTTAATAACAAAAACTACTAATATTAATACTTCAAATTATAAGCCTGGCATTGAAACTTATTTCCAATGGAAATTGTTTATTTTTTATTGCCAATGATTACAAATATAGGCAACACTCATGTCCAATGCAATCAATTTAGTACATTTCATTTTGATATCACTTTAATGACATAATGGGGACACAATTTCTGAAGTCTTTTTTTTTTTTTTTCTACTCTATTTCTTTCTCTTTCTTCATAATTGGAGCTGTCAGCTTAGTCCTTTGTCATCTACTCACTTTCCTCTATATTAACTTTCTTTTTTTTTAATTTACTTTTTATTTTTTAATTTTATTGTTGTTGTATTACATCCATCCCCTTTTTGCTCCCCTCTGTCCCCCTCCCCACCCACCCATTCCCCCCAAAGTCAAACCCACCTCTTGTCCATGTCCATGGTTCCTTTATACTAGGTTCTTGTCTAAGCTGCTCCCCTTTCTTGCCTCTGCCTCCCCCTTCCCCCCAACCCCTTTCCCCCTGACCACTGAAGGCCTATTCATTGTATTCATATATTTGGTTCTGTTTTGCTTGTTGTTAGTTTTGCTCATTATTGTCCCGTAATGGGTGAGATCATATGATATTTGTCCTTCACTGACTGGCTTATTTCACTAAGCATAATATTCTCCAGTTCC